>JBAFWW010042057.1:0-12704 GCA_036873685.1 Agapornis canus
TGCACCAGCTACTAAGAAGGCAAAAAACTGACTGCTATTGCTGAACCCAGGACAAAAGGGTAAAAAAGAAACATCAATCCATTGTGAACTTTGGTTTGTTGCTATTATCAGCCCATTCATAGATCCATGGTTTTGCATAACGTTATGCATTAACAATTCTGCGTTCCCACCAGGTGTGGCTGCAAAACCAGCTGAGGTCATGAGCTCAGGATGTTGTCAGAGCCTATGCCCCTGGAAGGAACACAGTAGGAGGCCAAACCCATGCCAGTCTTGTCAGTAATGAGAAAGGCTCCGACCTGGAACTTCCTTCTCTGTCTCACTTTTTCAATCTTCTCATCCAGTGTTGTAGCTGCTCTCTAGGCACAAAACCACAAAAGAAGAGCTGTAACAGATGCATGGGAAAGCACTATGCTTTGACACTACGGCCCCAGCCTCAGGCCTCACCTTGCTTCGGAGATGACATAGCCCCTCCGCCCAGGCGCCTTCCCCACCGGCCTCCGCTTCACCGAAGACGAAAGCGGCGCTGAAGTCCCCGCTTGCGAGTCCGCGCTGCCTGGGACCCGGCACCTGAAGCAGATCCTGTTATACCACCAGTGATCAACGTCCGCAGGACTGTCAAACCGGACCGCGCAGACCCCGGTCCCGCCCCGACGAGAACCAACCCGACCCTACTCAACGAAACGTGGGCCAACACAGCGCGACCCAATTCGAACCGGGCCCCTCACCAGCCAGTCCGGCCCGGCCCAGCCCACCCTCGACCCAGGCAAGAGATATTGCCTGGCCCCACCTCCTCATCCTCAGAGTCGCCAGACTCGGGGTCCTGAGGCCCCACTTCCCCGTCTGCAATGGTGCCCACCAGGCCCAGGCTCTGCAGCATGGCCACAGCCAGCGGCCCCACTGGCAAACCGCTCCGCTCCTCGTGCTACCGCGCATGCGCAATGGCGGCCGGACTCGCGTTTGTGGGTGGGGCAGTGGCTGACCCTCCCTGCCGGGCGGGACACAACTTCGAAGCCGCGGGGCGGGCCTGTGGTTTTCCCTGCACTTCGTGGACGGTAGTGGAGGCGGGCACGGGGGGCTACGAGCCGGGAGTGGCCTAGTCGGGCCGGGCCCTGCCCAGCCCAACCCGGTTCTACAGAACTGCAAAGCGCGACATCTCGTAGGTGCGGGTGCCCTCGCTCCGCAGAGCTCCGGCTCGCCGGAAGAGACGGTATAGCGGTCTTCCGTTACCCGGAAGCGGACTTGACGCACAGTGCGTCTGTGACTGTCAGGGGCGGGGTGTGTGTCTGGCACCTCTTAAAGCCATGGAGGTGAGGGAGCCGCTGCTGGTCCTCCGCGCCGCGCTGCGGGCGGTGCTGGCACGGGTCCGAGGTGAGTTGTTTTGGGGCCGAGGTGAGTTTTGGGGCCGAGGTGAGTTTTGGGGCCGAGGTGAGTTTTGGGGCCGAGGGGGTTCTGAGCCGAGCTGGCTCTTCGCTGAGGTTTCTTTTTGCTGTTACAGAGGGTGAACCGGGTGAGGGCCGTGAGCCGTTCGAGCTGCCGCTCTTCTGGAACGCGCTAGGTATGGGTAATGGAGCGGGTCAGCTGCACAGAAAGCGCTGGGCTGGGTCAAGACCGGCGCGGGAGGGGCCGAGGCGTGGGGCTGTCCTGCGGGAGGGATCCTGGCATGTTTCTCGCCACGGCCTTGACACTTGCCTTCCACTGCAAAGCGCTGGTGTTGGTACAGCAGCGGCCAGTATCAAACAGTTGGTACAGAACAAGCTGCAAAGGGGCTTGGAGTAACCTGATCTAGTGGAAGGTGTCCTTGCCCATGGCAGGGGGTTGGAACTGGATGAATTTTAAGGTGCCTTCTAACACGAAGTAACCTGTCATTTTATATTTTTGAAAACCTTTGGTCTCAGTTAAAGCCTCACAGCATCTTGGTGAAGGTATCATGGACCAGGACACAAAATGTGGCTGTGGATATCACTACCAGCTAAGTTAAAAAAACATGGAATAAACATGGCACAAATGTATTGTGGATTTTTTGTGTATTGTGTATTGCTTAGAAGGAAGAAATTATAATCAATCAGCAGGGCAAAATAGCATCAGAGGTGTTGCTCATCTGGCTGCTCTGTTCTTTCTTCTTTTACCCAAGTTGCTTTCTATTCTTTTGTTCCCATTGGATCCTTTCTAGGTGAGACATTCAAAGTAGCATCACAGGAAGCTACAAAGCTAAGTCTGGCATTCTCACGGCCTCCACTGACTTCTGCTGAGGTGAGTGAAAGCCCTCACAGAGTAAAGTAGCAGTGTGTGTGTAGCAAGTTTTGGTATCTCTTAGTTCATTTAACTAAACAAACTCATTTGGTTCAGTGCAAAAAAGGGATGTCTATGTGGGCTGTCCACTGTAGGGTGTATTAATGAAGTTCAGGAATTCTCCAAAAAAACTAATTTCTGTAAATCAGGAAGACATACTGAATGGAAGTAATCTTACATTCTTTTCTTTAGTATCTACAGCTGATTTCTGATAGATACAGGATATTGTACAGTACAGACCTTAGATCTAACTTTCCAGTACCTAGAGGGGGCCTGCAAGAATGCTGGAGAGGGGCTGTTTACAAGGGCCTGTAGGGACAGGAAGAGGGGGCATGTCTTTAAACTGACAGAGGGAGATGAGATGTTAAGAAGAAGTCTTTGTATGAGGTTGGTGAGGCCCTGGCACAGGTTTCCCAGAGAAGCTGTGATTGCCCCATCCCTGGCAGTGTTCAAGGTCAGGTTGGATGCTGGGTCTTGGAGCAACCTGCTCTAGTGGAAGGTGTCTCTGTTTGTGGCAAGGGGTTGGAACTGGATGAGCTTTAAGGTCCCTTCCAACACAAACTAGACCGTCATTCTATATTTTTGCTGTTAATTCAGAGACATTTCTAACACCTGTGTTTGGATGAGAAAAAAGAAAGCCATCTAGTTCAGAATAATGATCTAAGGTACTTCTCTTTAATGCATGACTGCTACATCAGAATATGTTTTGTTGCCAAATCATGAGGTGACTTAAGATGTATACAGCTTGCTTACTGTATCTTCTTCATGTGCTGTATTTGTTTCTCAAGCAAGGTAGCTATTATTGTACTTCCCTTTTCTCAAAGCAATGTGATTGCTTGTGAGATCTTCTAAGTTCTGTGCAGCCATGGACTATTCACAGTTAACCGTTTACCTATTCATTTTCAGGGTTGCCAGAAGCTGAGTGAAGATGTCCAAAATGCCATTCTTGCAGTTGCCACAGTGTACTGCTGGCTCCCCAAAGGCCAAGGTGAGATACTAATAGCAGGGCAGGCACCAATATATAGGGTTCTGGTTCTTTTGCCGCTGTATAAAGAAACACAGTATTTCAGTGCCTAATGTAAGATCTGGTATCTACAGGAAAGTAAGTTATCTTGAGCAGGTAGTTCCATTATCAGCTGTTCTGTAGACTTGCAACTTGAGTGAACCACTTTTCTGTCTACTCCTTTAGATTTCCATTTGTGAAAGAGTGATAATGTTGAAAATTGTATAGTTGATTGAGTGTTCATATTTATAAAGCTTTTGTATTTATGAAGTGTTGAGATACTTGTCCACATTAATTTAAAACTTCATTTATAAAGCACATCCACACAGATGGAGCAATCTGTGTGTCTGTTTTAGTAGTTGCTTTCTGTTGGTGGTAACTTTGTGGCAACTCTCTTGCTCCTTCACCAGGTACTACTCTTCGGAAGATAGTACGAGATGCCACCACTGAAGTAGTGCAAGGAATGATCCAACTCACAGAAACAATTCTCAGTGCTCCATTGGAGAGGTAGTGATTTTCAAGGGGGCGGGCGGGGGAAGGAGAGAAAGTTACAAGCTTACTTGTTAGGAAGCTGCAGGTGCAGACTGCTTCCTAAGGGAAGGGGGAAGGCAGAGCATCAGTGAAGGCCCTGTACCCAGTGCCTGACTGAGAAGAACAGTGCTGGTGAGGTTCAGTTGAGTAGCAGTGAGGTCAAGCTGGAAAGTCAGGCTAGCAAGTCAGACCAGGGTCAGCTCCAGAGAGTAAACAGCATCATACACCATCTAGTGATTGCACAGCACACCCATTCTGATGAGCTGTGTTGATGAGTTGGGTCTGAGGTGAAGGCAGGCAGGTCAAATCAATTGGTCAAGATCCAGGTCAGAATCAAAGAGAAGTCTCATACCCCTTTGGTGTGAGACTTCTACCTTGTATATAGCCAACTAAACTGTACCTCACAAGAGGGCACTCTCACAGTGCCCTCTTGTTCCAGTGACCTGGGTCAGGTACATTAGTCTTCATGGAGAATAGATTTTCATCCTGATGCTGAGAGCAGGTTTACCATGAAGGTGCTGCATAGCATCTACTCTGTCAGTTTTTGCCTTTGGAGTGGACTGTCATATGCAATGATTGTGCCGCTTTATAAAGCTTGTCACTGGACCAATACAGACTGCTTCCTCTCTTTATGCATTGCATGCCACTGCCCTTAGGCAGAGGTCAGTAGTCTCTAAAACAGGCATCTAGTTTGCATAGATACTGAAAGATACATGTCTAAGAACCTTGAATGTCCTTTGTAAGAGGCTTCTGGTTCTTGTTCCAGTGGATAATTGAACTCGATAAGACAAGCACTTATAGCTTTACACAGACATGAAATACTAGTGACAAGCTGGCTGGTGACATCTTTCCAGCAAAGTTTCTACTAGTGTACATCTTTGGTGCAGAAGTAAATAGTCTAGCAGAGTGATGTTACTGAGTTAAACTTGGGGGGGGCTTTGTTTCGTTTCAGCTTATCTCAGGAACAGCTTACATCAACTGGTGGTGTGTGGGAGGCATGTGAACAAGTGTCCAGTCTTCCACGAGGTGGGTATTATATATGCAGAGCAGCAGAACTAAGACCTGTTGTCTTGAAGTATCAATAGCCCTTGCAAGGGACATTCTAGCTACTACAGTGAAGGGTCACTCAATCTGCAAAACCTGTCTGGGTTTCAGTTGCTTAGAAACCAGGCCATATGCTTTGCATTGCAGCAGTGCAGCTCTGAGCTCTGCAGAAAGTTTGATCCCAGAATCTCAAGACTTAGTGATTGCAAAACGAGATGAATGTTATTGCAAACTGATTTGAATCACTGGTGCCACACTTTTCATTTTCTTACATTTGCAGATAACCAGGCAGCAGTTGCTTCAACTCTGGCTGCATATCTAGGTGTGGTCAAGGATGCTCTGGAGGAGATGGAACATGTAAGAAAGCCCCTCAGCTTTTGAGTAACCTGCAGTGGTGAACTGCAGTGATGGTTTAGTGATGGAATACAGAGATTGTTTTATATACAGACTTTGGTTTAAGTTTGTGCTGATATGACTTAGATTGGTTCTATGATCCAGCTGGAACTTAATGAGTGTTTAAACTCAAGCCTGCTTTATTTTATATAAGGTTTCCATAAAGTTATGCCCTGAGTTCTAGGGGAATGTTGGAACAGCAGGGGAGGTTGATGTAACAATGGCAGTACTTGCCAGATTCTTGCTGTTTGCTGTGGCGAATTGGGTTGGGGGATTAGTTCTTTTTAATTGAGTCCTGCTAGGATTAACAGAATCTGGTAGCTGAGGTTCTGGTTGGAGAGAAATTCCTTCATCAATTAGTTGTGCGATTTCTAGAGTATGTTTTCCTCCTGGGTATTGCGTGGGTATTGCTGGAATTCCTATTGGGCTCTGGGGTTTCAGTGCACCTGTGTTCTTAGGCTCTGGTGGAAGGGCAAGACCCGTACAGTGACATCATGGAAGATGAAGAATTGGGCTTTCGAGGTAACAGAGATACGTATTGGTCAGAAGCTGACCGGAAGCTTCTTAGCTCCTGCATGGGGTTAATGAAGGCTTCTAAAGCTTGCCTGAAGAAGGTCTTGGGTGTAGTGAAGGCTTATGGGAAAGCTGATTCTCCAGACCAGATTGCTCAACTGGACGATCTTGCAGACATTGCTAATGAGATCAGTCCAAGGTAAGCAGGTCTCTCCCTTTTGCCACTTATGCTCCAGAGCAGTCCCTGTCCTTGAGGTGTAGAGAACAGATTAGGAAAACCTTGTATGATACTGTAAGTGTGAGATGGTGGTGGAAGCAGGTGTGTGGAAAAGCTATTAAGGTGTA
The DNA here is from genome assembly GCA_036873685.1 of Agapornis canus. Lineage (NCBI taxonomy): Eukaryota > Metazoa > Chordata > Aves > Psittaciformes > Psittacidae > Agapornis > Agapornis canus. The sequence continues at coordinate 6,119 of JBAFWW010042057.1, forward strand.
GGCTGTTTGGAGTTGTGCAAGATAGGAGAGGAGCTTTTAGAATCAAGTAGGCTGGAAAACACCGTTAAGATCATAGAGTCCAGCTATTCCCTCAGGACTGCCGAGGTCACCACTAACCAATGTCACTGAGGGCCTCATCCACATGGTTTTTGAGCACTGTTTAATGAACATCACAGGGGTGTTGATTCCACTACTATCCTGGGCAGCCTATTCCAATGCCTGACCACCCTTTTGGTGAAGAAATTTCTCCTAATACCAGTTTAAAAATCCCCTGGCACAGCTTGAGGCTGTTTCCTTTTGTCTTATCACTTGTTACTTGGGAGAAGAAACCAGCCACCTCTTCTCCTTTCAGGTAGTTGTAGAGAGCGATAAGGTCTCCCTTGAGCCTTCCACACTAATCTCCCCAAGGTACCTCAGCCATTCCTCATCATACTTGTCCTCCAGCCCTTCACCAGCCTTATTGCCCTTCTCCTCTGGACCTGCTCCAGCACATCAATGTCTCTCTTTTACTGAGTGGCCCAAAACTGAAGGCAGGATTTGAGGTGTGGCCCTACCAGTGCCCAGTACTAGGGGATTATTATTTCCCTGGCCCTGTTGGCTACTCTATTTCTGATACAGGTAAGGATGCTCATGTTTAGCTCTGTCAATTAGCAGCCCAAATCCTTTGCCATGGGCAGCTTCTCAGGCAGTCTTCCCCAAGCCTGTTAGCAGCACTTTGGTATGGAGGTGTGGCCATGTCTTACTCTTGAGGTGAGAGTGGCATGCAGTTGTCTGAGAAGGCAATGAGAAGTATCCCATGGTTATGACTGACATTGTGTCCTCATTATGCAGTGCTGTTACTGATGCATATTCAGGGTGGATGTAAGCTTTGACCAGGATCCATGAGTTGTGCTATCAGGACTTTTCTTCCATTGTTCCCATCTTCTGTTCTAGTGTTGATGAGCTGGCACTGAGCATGTATCCACCTATGAATCAGCTGGCTGTGCGGCTTAATGTAAGTGTCTGCAGCCTGCATGCAGCTCTACTCGCTTGACTGTAGAGAAGGGAAGAAACTGAATTGGAGAAATGACTGACTGTCAGGGAGAGGGTGTTAGCGATTGTCTCAGTAACAAGTTTTTAGGAATGAAGAGTTCCCCTTTGGTTCCTGTAGACTTAGCTTCCTTCAGGTGGAAATGCATTCCTCATCTTTACTTTGTCTGGGAATAGGGCGGCCACTTAAGCTTTGCCTCTGAACTATAAACCACAGAGACATCCAGTGACAGTACCTCAGGAAAGTGAGGTCTAAGGCTGCCTCTTACTGCATGTCTGCTTTCTCCTTGGGTAATGTAGATTTGCTCAAATAAAGTTATGTCAATTAAAAATACATATTAAAAATTCTCACAGTGGGCATGGTTAAGTACTGAAAGAAACTGCTTGGAGCAACAGTGGAATTCCCATCTCCAGCAGTACTCAGAACTTGACTGGGTAAGGCCCTGAACAACCTGACTGAACTTTGAGGTAGGCCTTGTTTTGAGTAGGAGGCTGTACTAGATGACTTCTGGGTCTCCCTTGTATCATAGGTTAGGTATGTATCTTCTCATATCTGAGGTTTTTTTTTTTTTTATTCTTAATTTTGATTTCATGCCTTTGGCCAGTGGCTTGATTTTTTGGGGGGGATAAAGAAAGTATTCCTTAATACCAAATTGCATGACAGTCGATCACTTGTAAGTTCATACCTTACATCAGTTACTAATTTCTAATAGGCTTTATCTTTTTAAAGAAAAAAGCATTTCAACACATGCTTTAAAAAACAGTCTGTCTTTATTTTTGTCTGTCCCAGCCAGCGGTAGGTTAGGAGCCACTCCCTTCATGGCAGTGATAGATAACTTCTTTCTGCATCAGATCTATGGTAGTTTTACTCATTCTTGGCTGTGCACCCTACTTTGTTTTCCAGTGCTGCTGAGTTCCTTTTTTTCCGTGTTTGGCTGATGTTGTTTTCCTTTTGTTTCTTTCTAGGCTGCTAAGTTGACCTCGGTACTAAAGAAAGTCTTAGAGATTACAAGGTGAGTATAAGTTAGTTTTATATGTGTGTGTCCCCTGTGATAGCTTTCTGCTTCCTAAGGTGACTCATTTCTAGGCAGCAAATGCTGGCATTTTGCAATAATTATGATGTTAGTCACAAAGGGATGAAAGTAAGAACAGGATCATAGGGATAAAAGTGGTTCCCACCAAAGACACACACATATAAGTTAAGGTTTGGCACTAGAGACTTAGATGTGGGTTCTTCCTTGCACAAAGCGCTTGGGCTATAGCAGTCATGTTTTAATGCTGCGGTAACGCAGCACTTCACAATACCCATGTGTTGTCTGGATGCATAGGTGTAAAGACACCCAGGAGGTTTTCCTAATGAATTTCCTCCACTTTTGCAGGACAAGCCATGTATGTCCACCATCAGAGGAAGGCTGGGTGCAGTTTCTAACTGGTGCAGTAGATCACAACATGAACAAAATCAAGAACTTCACACAGGGTCAACTTTAGTTCTTCTGTGTGTGTGTTGCTGCCACTGTTTCTGGCATGTACTTTTCCGGTGAATCTTGGTATTCTCCAGCTATTGGGAGAATGGTAACTGTGTTTTTAGGTGAGAACTTTACTGACAATTGGTAAAACTTTCCCAGGGAATTGCCCTTTGCTACTGAAGAAGGCATCATTTTGCTTGGATTCCTGGCATCCTTAAGTAGTGCAGGGCTGCATCTGGTTGCTGTGAATATGCCCCATTCTTCAGATATTGCAACTGGTATGGGTTCAAAAAATAATAAAATGTTGCTATATTTGCATGACTGGCTTTATCTTTTCAGGTGGCAGAAGGATATATACAGAAGGAATGGGTCTTGCTTCTTTTGCAGGAAGCTTAATGAACCATTAAAAACACATAGTACTGCTGCTATTTCCTGTCTAACCTTAGAGAAGAGTGAACTATCTCTCTTTGCTGTTTCCTCAGAAAGCAGTAGAAAATACTATTTACTACTTTGCCAGTGTCAAGGATCTGTAGGGGAGTAATAGTATTTCTCTAGCGAAATGCTACACGTGTCATCTCTTTAAAGTTCTAGGTTATTCCTTTTTGCCGTGGTAGGAAAAAATGGCTAAGCTCTGGTGGGTTCAGCACATATGCATGATGAGAAATGCAGCATTTGCTTGAGCATTTACCCCATCTTTGCCACAGTAAGGTCGAGCTTGAAAACTGGAAGGGGCATAATGGCAGATGGAAGAGAGTTGAGTTTGTACAAATAATCAGTCAATCATGGTTTTAAATATCTTTAATTCAGCTGTTAGCATCTCTGCTTGCTGGAGACCAGGGCACAGATCATGACTGTGCTTCTGTAGAAGTACAGCAGGATGTGTTCTAAATTGGGCATCAGGCAGTTGCAATGTTGATAGTTTTGTAGCTCTTCAGGTTCTGGAGTTGAAGGCAGGTAAGATGTGCAGTGAGCCTTCTGGGCCCAGCTTGGGTGGGGGTGAATGGGATTTGCAGCTGTTGAGTGCTTTTAGGTTGCACAGAGCCCAGCCTGAAAGGTGAGAAGGGATTATACACAAAGTGCACCTCTTTGTAGTTCTAGTTCTTCGCCCAGGAGGTGCATTTGATCTACACAAGTGTGGGGCCAGAAAAGGAAAGGGGGTTGAGGGGGGAAGGTGGCAGGTAGTGGTTACCTGAACTACCTCAATGGAACTGTTATGTGGTGGTTTGGGGAGGGGTATGTGTCAGGAGGGTTGAACTCCCCATGGAGTCATCTAAGGTTATTTTGCCCTAAAGCAGCTTCTTAGTGCCTTTTCGTGTGACTCAGCTAAGCTAGGTTTGTCTGGTTCTTCAGGGAAGGGGAAGACACTGTTTAAATTTTACCCAGGGACTGTCTTTATTGCTGACAGTGGGTAGTATGTGGAAGGATACATCGCAAATAGTATAGTTTCACCCCATTCACATATGTTCATGTGGCCATCTAGAAAACGATTTCTCAGCAGCAAGTAATTTCTCAATTTTGTAGCTCATTTCAGCAACCTATCTATAACTGTTGTCTGTCTTAATGTGTATTTCCCCCTAGGTCTTGTGGTACTTCTCGTTACCCTTCTTGTTGGCAGGGAGCTTTCCTTCTCCTGTCTAGGCTTTTGGGGTTGAAGCTTTCACAAATATTGTACTGACTTCAACTTATGTATTACACATCTGTTGAAAGTTCTGTTACCTGGATTTTCTCCTCCTCAGTGAAAATCTTCTATATCATCTGTAAATAAAGGGCGGGATGCCTGGGGCTTTCATGCTGCTGTAGTCTCTTCCTGACATGTTGCTGTTCACTTAGTTTTGGGGACATCCTTTCCTACACAAGGGTTTCTCTAGCTGTTCTTAGATAATTCAGTTTGCACTTACTTGTACTTTCTTTGTCTGTAAATGAGCCCTCGCCCTGCAACCACTATCACACACTTCTCCAGGGGTTCGGTGAGAGGGTTCAGGAGGCCAATCTTCACTGTGCTTGGCTGATACTGTACCATGTTTTCTGGAAACTGTTGGAAGAAGGAAATGAGCTGAAACTGAGAGAAGGAAAGGGATTCTTCTGTGTTTAGAGTGATATATATATATATATATATATATATATTATTTTTTTTTTGGTGTGAGAGGTTTCAGTCTGAGCTGCCAATTGCCAGAAGGGGCAAAGTCCAGCTTGCTTTCTTCTTGACTACAGTATTCTGCTGTAGTTCTGTTCTGCATCATGTGATTTCCATACTGGTGAGGGAGTTGGAAGTCATTGTGATTTCCTTATGCTCACATGTAGACAAGGTAGAAGAGGGAGTACTGTATACAACAGTGTGGCACAACTCATCTTTCCCAAATTGATGTCTCAGTGCTTTCAAAAAAGCCTGAGAGCTACTCAACCCAGCAGATTTTTTTTCTTTATGACTATGAAAGCTGTTTTCTCATTACTGCAGTAACAGAACAACCAATCTAACCTCAATAGTGAGAGGGGGATCACAAATGATGATCTCCTCCTGTGCAAAGTATATGTAGGAGTCCTCGTCTTTCAATACGGCAGTCAGCCTAAGCAGATGGTCCTGTTCCAGTTCTTCTTTGTACTCTGAGTAAGGCACAAAGACTTGCAGGTTGTTAGCTGGAATACAGAGTGGTGAAATACAGATGACAATGCAGATGATAAGTACTATTTGGTCTTAAGCTGCATAGTGCCTAGGAGTGTTTAATGCCCAATATTGTACTAAAAGCCACAGCATTTAAAAGCTTAAGTGATCCCAGTTGTGTTTGCAGATTCAAAATTTCTTTAAGTGGACATTGACAAATGTTTTATTTCTGTCCCCTATAATCAACTACTTGGGAACCTTTTGTAAAGTTATGGCTAAGTGCATTTTTCCTGAAGTGAGACTAGACACGCTTCTCTAGCCATGCACCCAGTAGAATCCTTACCTTCATTGCTTCTCAGGGTAAAATGAAACTCTTCCTTCCAAAGTTGGGTAATGGGAACACCATTATAATGTAGAGACTGGGCCCCAACTAGTAGGTGAGTAGCCTTGTCTCCACCACTGTGGTTAAATACTTCAATGGAAAGCGGAAGATCTTCTCCCCGTAGTAGAGAATTCCTCAGTTGGAGGTGGATAAAGAGGTTAACTGGCTCTTCAAGGGCTGAAGGAACAAAGCTAAACTGTGTTTTGCTGCTGCTGATTGTCTCCAGCTTCTGTATCGTTGTGTAGGCTTTGTCAAGTGCTACTTTTTCCTGAAGAGAGCCTGTCACAAGGGAGCACATATTTTAGAATTCTTTACTAGTATGAAGCAGTAGATGCAGAAGGATGGCATTGAATTATTCTGGCAGTACTGTAGATAACTGTTTCTATCTTTATAGAGAGAGAGCGCCTGCTTTGCTTCAGTTGGAGCAGATTGAGAATTTCTGCTGACAGGACAGTCATTGGATGTACCTGAAAGATTCTGTTAGTATTTGCCTTAGTTTTTAAAGTACCTTGGTGCTAACATTTGTCAGAATAAAAGAAGCAGTTGCCTTTTTAGCCGTAGCTGTAGCTAAGGCACAGGACTAGGTTGTGATGGACTGCTGCCAAGGAGACAACATGCCATGGTCTAAGATGGAATGGTAGGGTTGGGTAAGGGAAATAACACTCAGTGATAGATTCTTTTTGAAGGAGGAATTTAGACAATATCTGGGAACAGTCCTTTTCAGAAAGCTGGAATCTGAAATGTATCTATATTACAGAGATAATGGGAGGTGAAGATACAGAGTGTACAGGTAACAGAAATCAGGAAAGGGTTTCCAGACAGGAAAGTACCTGTTGAAGAAAGGTCTTGCTCTTGAGAGAACTCATTAATGCAATGAAGCAGAATGAAATTCGTGCATGACTTCTGTAGACAGCAAGAGTAAGGTGTCCTTGTACCACTCAGAAAGGAGAAGTAGTGAGAAGTGGATGACCCTAATGCTCTGGTACAGCTCTGCTCTCTAGTCCTGTTTGTAATGCTGGCAGGGAAAATGTATTCAGTCACCTGCCTACTCCATTCTGTTCAGCCTGGAGAAGAGAAGGCTGTGTGGAGACCTCACAGCAGCCTTCCAGT
>JBAFWW010042058.1:0-12056 GCA_036873685.1 Agapornis canus
CACAGCTACTAAGGAGGAGAAAAACTGACTGCAACTGCTGAACCCAGGACAATGGCAAATACCCAACACAAGTTTAACCACAGGAATCAAGGCAAACTACTGTCTGTCTCTTGATACAGTCATTGATTTATGTCATTCTTAAACCTGACACATGCAGCTATTTATCAACAGTAATTTACTTACTAGTTCCAAGAGCCAAAACCTATTTGGGCTCACACTATTACAAAGTTATGCTCTGAAAGCTACCTATGGGATCAAATTACTACTGTGTTAGATGTGCAAAACCATTCAAAGACATCCCAGGTTAGGTTGCAATCTACTCTCACTTCCATTACACTCACTAGAAAGATTAAAAGTGGTATAAGAAAAATGTGCGGAATCCTTAAGACATATCCACAGATACGTCCCTTCACTCTTGTGCTAATGGCCAGCTAATATCTGGTTGTCCATTAACAACAGCATATATAGTGAAAATGGTTTTGCATTTAACTTCATGGAATACTGATGTTTGTCATCAGAAGTCAACATTTTCCTGAACTACCTGGTATCTGGATGCTATTCCAAATATAGATGACCAACAAGCAAATGAGGAAAAGCAGAGTGCAGAATACACCCCCCTCTATTTAAAAATTTGGTTTTGAAGTAATCAGAACATTAAAAAGAAATCAACCCCAAACCTCTCAACCTTATCAAAGCAAATTAATTCTGGAGAACAATTCCTGAACTTTCTACAGCTCTGGGAGATCCTCCCCTCCCCCTTGATATTCAAATTTCTAATCAGTTGGCACTGGACAACTAGATTACATGTTCCCATGATTAGATAAACCCACAGAGAGCAAAGCTCCTGGCATGAACACTCCTGGTGGTGAATGCAACACTGTTTTATTTATTTCCTCTACCGCTTTCTATTAAGGAAAGGAAATTCAGTAAGCATTCCTGTCATTGCAGTCAAAGACTCAGAACGGCAGCAGAAAATTAAATCTAGGGGAAATAACAGCTCAAGAAAACTGATTTAACAATTCAAATAAGTATTAGTCAGGTTATGCTTTGCTGTGGTTCAGATTGGATAAAGCCACTTTCAGTGGAGTAGGAAGGTAGTGATGATGGATGCTATCATTTGCATTTGGGTCCAGCAGCAGTGAGGCTCTGTTTGGCTTCCACGGTATCTCCCAGTCTCCAAAACAAAGGGTAGATGGTGCAGTCCACACTGGGGCAATTCAATGCAGAGCCATTGAAAGTTCACAGATTGACATAGCTGAACCTTGCCAGGTAGCCAGTGAAAGGCTCTTTTGGACAACTCTTTGGAGAGTGACAGCTGGTGTAATCCAGTGGGGTAAGGATGATTTATACCAACTCAAGACCTGGCTCATCATTTTTATCAGTTTTGAAAGCATTTGCCAAAGCTATCAAATAGTATGGCAAGCCACCGAAAAGGACTTTTGTCTTCTAAAAGCTCTTTCCAGAAGGAGACAGTAACAGAACACAGAGCTGTGATACATTCACTGCTCAGTAAATATTAACAATTAAAAGGTATTTTTAATTAGCAATTAAAAGGTATTAACAATTGTGAAGTTTCACTGATTTTCAAAAAAATTATCAGTTAACAACACAATCAATCACTTCAGGTCTAAATCCCCTGGCAAGAAATCAATGCAACATGAGTCATGACCTTGAATACATCAATCTCTTATAAGGAACAGAAGAAATTGTGGTGATACTTGCTTAAATAATTCCAGTGCTGTGGTGCACTTTAAAAGCTAGGAGCTCTTGTACTGAGTCCCATAAGTAAGGAACAGGCATCTTTCCTTTGCCTACACTTGACTATATGTGTATAGTCCCTTGTGTACACTACAGCCTGTGACTCTGCTCCATTGAAACTTGCATGCCAAGGTGAAGAGTACCCTTCTGATCACTAGTCACCTACCTCAGTGCACTGCTCCAGAGAGACTTAGCATGAAGGGTAAGCAGTGAAGAGGGAGCCCCATTTCACCAACACACACAGAACACACCAGTCCAGTTTACTGAAAATTCCTCCAAAAGGTAAAGACCACTTAAAGCCAAGATTCAGGATAAATAAGTCCTTGTTTTCCAAGGTGAACTACTTGTTGCTGGGGTGTTGTATTTCTCCATTCTGTGTACAGCCTTAGGTATAGACAGCTACCTCTATATATTCTGAATTATTAAATCACCCCATGCCTAGATTAAATGCCAAGGAGGCCCTGCAAGGGCAGCCAAGTGCCACTATCCAGATGGCTGAAATACTTGTATTTTAAATAAATTAAGTGGTTGCCTTCCACAAAGGTAGGGGAGCTGCTCCAATGCTCCCTGCTCTCAATCTTTCTTGTGTGTGCTAGGTTTTGGATGGCTGCTCTATGAGACCCCAGTTGCTCTGGCTTGCTGATGGCTATACAGTAACACAGCTAAATGGATATGGGTATGGCTGAAGGATGCCAAAGACTCAGATTTGTATTTCAGAGGTGGAACTTTTAAGACCAAATTTGCAAGCTTGCAACTCAAAACATTACTGGAAAAAGGAGGATCTTTTTCCTGTAACACTGGGAAAAGGCAAGCAAACACTGTTGAAAGGACTGCAAGCTGGGAACTAGATGTCCAAGGATATGCAACTGATCAGCCAGGCAACCCTGAGCCCATCACTGGACTTCCACCTCACACTTCTCCTCTCTAACTGTTCACACTTATTCGACAAGTATTACCATTTTTAGAAAGTTTTGAGTTTCTTAAGTAATGGAGCTTTTATTAGTGGAAAGTAACTTCAACAACTTTATTACTTTTTTTTTCCATCTTTGCCAATTTTTGGCTACCTTTAGTATAAATTTCTTGATATCAGGAGGAGCTGTTACAAAGAATCCTGCTCATTTGCTGCTGTTATGATTTTGTATTGGTGATAAACACTCAAAGAGTATTTTACAAATTGTGACAGTAGAAGGTAATTTTCTACACTATAGCTGAGATAAAAGGCAATGATGACTATAATGCATTTCTGTAAGTAAATATAGATCATAGCATCTGGTTTGGTGTTTGGCTTAACTGTTTCACAGTTTCAGTTCACTAACTGCTGTGGCAAAGGTCTGTATATCTGTTTGGATTAAACTGATATAGGAGGCCCCACTAGGGAGAGCTACTTCTCTCATATAAATGTTATGTACATCCTAGTAGATTTTTTAGCTCCTTGACATATCCAACACTGAAAAGAAAACATATTTGTGAATTTAAATTGAAACCCTTACTATTTGCTATTGCCAAGATGGAAAGATATGCCAGGGGAAATGTCCACAGACATTCACTTTCATTTCTCCTTTCTTCTCATAGCACTAGATGGATTTCTTTTTCCCCTCAAAGACAGAAATTAATATCACACACATATAATAATGGAAACAAGAACTAGGATATGAACTGGAGACATTTTAGCCTCCAAACAATAACTTCTCTGGACGAAGTAAATGCCTTTGCCTCAGTCCATAGAACATTTCTATCTATAGAGGATAATCACACCCTCCAGCACAACTGATAACAGATGTAATGTTTGAGCTGGGATAAAGGATGGTGGGAAGGTGGACCCATCAAATTACATTACTTTAATTTACTGGTTAGCTGTTAGGTTGTGGAGAAAAAAAAAATAAAAGAGGTTCAAATTCTACCAGGGTATTTCTGAAAGCCAGAACTCTGAAAGAATAGGTAGGATTAGTGTTCTATTACAGTCACTGACACAATTAATTTCCTCCATTAGACTCCCATCCCTATTCCCAGGGATCCAGTATTGCAACACATGCTGCCTGAAATACTAGTTCTGTAATAGACCTAAAAGCTGACTGCCAGTTGGGGCTGAACCTGACTAACAACTCCTTTTTTGCAGACTGAAGAGCTGGGGCCATATGACGTGGTACCTGGCACATTGCTTGTAGCTACAACTCTCTAGTGATCTAGCATGTTTCCTCCTGCAGTGAACCAAGGTAGTGTATTGTGCCTGCTCCTGCCCTAGAGCTCAAGCTAGAGCACTTCCTTTTGGAAAGAACACATGGTGAAGGCAAGTTTTAGAGCTGGGGTCTTCTTTAATACAGCACCTCCTGCAGAAACTCTGTGCTTTCTCATGTTAAGGATTTCTTCTAAACTTTCCTCTTCTATACTTCATCCTTCTGTGGTACAAGGGAAAGAAAGCTTCTTTAGCAAGTCTGTTCTTGTTTCAAATGCTATAAAGAGGTTCTTTCCAGTGTTCACTCCTCTGAGTATTTCATGTCTTGAGATGCTTTGGCTGAACAAACACATTTTCTCTCAAGAGCATGAGTAGTGTTTACCCAACCAGTGCTAACAGCCCTGCCATTTATACTGAGAGTTAAATCTAAGTTACAGTGAAACATGGAAAGGAAGCTGCCCAAACTGTCTACATTGGAAAGGATCCTAGCTTTCAACTTGACTCCGATAAATAAATCTTCTCATCATTTAATAATAAGCAAGCAGTAAATTCATTTAGAGGTGCTTGTCCAGGTAGAAACAGAAACCAAGTAGAAACAGAAATCAGGTAGAAAGCAATCTCTGTTTTGATGGATGATGGAATCCATCTGATAATCCATGCCTGTCAGACAATTCAGGTATGTATAGTATGAGCCTAACTTAAACCAATTACACAAAGTTTCTTGATGATGAAGACAGAGAAAAAAGCTCACTGCTTCTAGACCCTTCAAAAAATGGACTCCCAAACCATCATTCATAGCTGTTTAAGGCAGTAACATTTATAGGGCTGAGAATTCAAGTAATTTTACAGTTTTTTCTCACAGTAAGGTAAAAGGAAACAGTTCAAGCCAATACACTTAGGTCTCATTTCTTAAATATATAGTGACACACTATATGCTTGATAGTATGCAGAAGCCGTAATTAAAACATCATATCGGCATTGGCCTGTTCACTCTCAGGCAGATAAAAAAGCCCTAAGTCTAATACAGGAAGCAATTGTACACTTACAATAGAGATCAGTTCTGTGATCTACTCCTTTCATTACCTCGGTAATGAATCTCTTCACCTCAGTATCCTATGCACCGAAATAGTAAAATGACATTTTCATTTTCCATCCATTTTACTTCTGTATTAACATGTAAATTCTTCAAACAGGAGCTCTCTGTTAGCTTCAGAGCACTGTAGCTGCTTCCTTACACTGGGGATGAGAAAGACCAGGCTTTAGAAGTTGTAAGAAAAGAAGAAAGCACACCTTGAGGACTTTCTTTGCTTACTTGGATTCAACATGGGCCAATAGTTACAATAGAAGCTCAACAGAAAGACTGAACACTCAAACGTAATGCATGCCCAAATGAAAGGGCTGCCAATTCAAAACAAAGTTGATCCTTGCCAATTGTCTGTGTTGCACAGCTTTCTCACAGATACTGACATGCAGAAAGCCCTGAAGACCAAATCAATAGGTGGTTCATCTCCTGACAGCTTTTCCCTAAGGTCTAGATCAATGCTAGAGATAAAGGTAGAGCTTTAATGGCTGGTAAAACAATTGGTTTGGCATCAGCATTAGGCATTTGTCTGATTTCATTAATGCACCATTCTTTACCAAGTAACTACAATGTCTCACACTTCCTGGAGGGAGCACAGAGTCATATTCTCTTTCTATTATTCAAGCTTGAAAAGTTCTTAATGAAGGGTAGAGACAAATAGAGCATGTGAGAACAAACATGGTGTGTTAAAGTGGGAGCTCTGAGAAACAAAACATAGTGCACTTATCCCATGCATGGCTTCAACAGTCTGATGCTGTTCATAATAACATTTTTAAATGAAATACCAGCAAATCAACAGTATTAAGTTCTGAAGAGTCCTAATTTCAACCAAGTCTCCTAATGTCATGAAGAATATTTACCTTTTAGTTAGAGAGGCAGAAAAAGACCTAGAGGAATGAAATCACTTTATAACGCCTTTTTCAGGAAAGCAAGCTTTACTACTCTTACCATCCCTCATTTATTTACACAGGATACTCTCCTGTCAAAGAAAAGAATAATCTGAAACCAGACACTAGAAGTTAATGAAAACTTCTCAGCCACTCATTAACTATTGAGTCCCCATGTTGTTAGATTGAAAGTTAAAATGTGTTGATCATGGCTGGTGACTAACTGATAAAAGATGCATTGTAATAGGAGTGGGAAGTCAGCAATGACCTGAACCAGTGGTTGTGGCAGACACAAAGACTTTTTTAGCTGACAGTGTGCCAGCAATGATGGCCTGCAGAAGAAGGAAATAAAGCTACAGGAGGATATAACAGCAAAGACAGAGAGATGATGTGATGTCTAAGAGGGACAGACTTGGCAAAGAAAAGAACACCATCACTTTACTAAGAACAAAGTGAAAGAGGCCTGCAGGCAACAGTAGGAGGGAAAGGCCTATTAGCAAAGACAGGAGATGGAGGGGACAGGTTGATGATGACAGGAGAATGACTCCAAAGGCAACAGGAGCTTGAAAGAAAACCATGTTCCAGGGAAAGAGTAAACATTAGAGGATACCCTGCTGGGGAGAAAAATACAGGACTACTGCTCTAGAGATTATTAACTCTAGAGGAAGGAACAGTAACAGTTTGGTTTTATACAGATGCACATTCAAAATACTGGCATGAAAACCTCAATATTAAAGATCTTTACTTCAGTTTGAAAGAGACAGACAAAGATTCTTTTAGTTAAACAGGCCTGTCCAAATTCCATTAAAGAAAAGAAAGTTATGTGGTTTTATGCAAATACAGTCTGTTAATAACTCATCTAATGGAATGACAGGAGCAGTCTCATACTTCAGAAGATGGCTGCTATCAAGTGTGACATTCAAATGTAGCATTCCAAAGGTTCAGGGATCTAAATGCCTTTCACAAAATAAATTACCTGGATAACATGTAGAAACTATTGTGGCAACATTTTCATAACTTTTGGGCACATTTTGCCCTCAGATATAAGCCTGAAACTCATATGGGCCTATTGCCCTTACTAACGAAATCCCTTTATCAGTATCTAGGGTAAATACAACTACCACTGTCAGACCAGAAGCTGTTTCTGTGCTTTTGATTGTGCAAAAAAACCTTAGTATTTAAAGCAGATCAGTAAATGGTAAAGATCTCATTTAGCTAGGATAAGAAAAAAATATTTCCTTTAATCATAAAAAATTGCTCCTTAATTACAGAACATTGGAGCAAAGTTAGGTAAACAAGATTAAATACAGGTGGGTATGAATGGATAATGGTAATTAACAGAACTGAGGATCTTGAGTTTAGTGAAGGTTATATATATCTTAATGAATACGTGGATGTGTAAAAGATGAGGAAATGCGAAGACTGGCCTCAAGGAGCTGCTTTCTAGGCTACTGCATCTGAGGTGCTGAGACTGAAAGTGAATGCGAATGAATCTCCACGACCAAATAGCTAATCCAAATCCATCTCCTTATAAATAATATTCAGCAGTGACTACAAAAGGAATTAATCTAGCCATTAATGAACTACCAGAGTAAACAAGCAAGACTTCTCTAAATGGTTACAGAGGCTATTCTGAACTGTAAGACCAACCTACTGCCTTCCCTGTCAGTTAAAGCATGGCAAGGGCTTGATCTCCAGTAGTAAATAGGCAAGTAAAGTGTAAAAATCTGAGTAATTTCCATGCAATATTCTTCTGAAACTGAATTTACCAAAACAACAGAAGTAGGCTTCCTGCTCATTGCAGTCATCTCACTGCATAAAACAAGATTACACTTAAATAGAAGTCCACAAACTTAATATACTGCATGCAAAGTACGACACACAGGGTCTATATCTTTAGCTAAGGCAGCTGCAATAGTAGCAGTCATTTTCAAACATCTCCACATCTTCAGGGAAATCCACATACACATTGTGAAAGGACTGCTGTTTTTAACCTTCTGCCTCTGAGCATCTCAGCTGAGATCCTTTAGACAAATTGCAGGTTATCTTCTAGGTAACTTGCCTACTAAGACATCAGAGGTATTTGCAGTCTGGCAATTATGACCAGAATGTCACAAGTGAAAGAAGAGGTATCAATATGAGAGCACAAAACTGGCTTTTTGTAAAAGATGGCATTCAAGAATATAGGCATGTACATTAGAATCCAAATGTATCCTAAGCAATAGGCAGTGCTCCTTACTTTTAAAATCAACGGCGTACCCATGAATTTAAACAGATTCTGATTACCCACCACTGTGTAGAGCTGCTTTCTGCTAGAAATTATTATTTTTCATGGCTTATAATTGACTTGTCACTGCAATAGTTTTATCTGGCTATGCACAAAATACCTCAGATGACAAAAACCAGTTTATGATAGTCTTATTTTTCTACTTTTGTGGAAACAAGTGATTATAATTAGCACAGAGTTTTATCTTTTAAACTAGAATGCACCCTACATGTACGTGCATGTATAGGTGCAAATATATGTACGGAGTGTGACGAATAGAGGGAGCTGCTTGTCAATGCTGCTTATATACAGATAGAAGTGCTGTTAAGAACAAAGCAACAGACGAAACAAAAGCAATAAGCAAAGAAAAATGTAGCATAGAATCTCTAGGGTAGATGGCTGGAAGTGCTTTCAAACATTAAGTTATTTCAGCACTGAAAATATTTGCTGGAGAGCCTGTGGACTCTTTATCTTTGCAGAACCTTAGGAACAAGAAAGAAAACCACTTCTCTTGACACATGCAGAGTACTTTATTCTAGCATAAGGCTCAAGGTCTAAGAAGACCTCCTGACATTCATAAAGCTTTGAGAACCCAAGTATGGTCAAGATGACATCTGAACTTCTTCCATGAAAATGAATGTCAGTAGTAGTGCCATTTACACCTAATTTTAAACACTAAAAGCAACAAAAAGAAGGTATAGCTAATTTCTTCTAGCTTGAATCATGACTGAATCATTCTGAATGGAATACCCAGATAGCCTTAGGAAGTACAGAAAAGCAAAATAAAAAAGCTAAGGCTATCTGGCCTTGGCAGCAGCTTACACAAACAACGAACTTTGTCCAGAGAACTGTGCACAAAGTACTTTAATCAGACACAGAGAGGCTTTTGTTCAAATATCAAAGTAAAAAAACCTTTACAAAGCAGTAACATGCCAAGCCATTTCAAGTTTTTTGGATTTTGACACATTATTTTTTGGAAATACTTTCTTCATCCAAAATAATGCAATTAGATAGCAAACCCAAAACAGACCATATTTGCCAAATGAGAATGATTTCCTCCATTTTAATATAACTTCCTGAAATGCGATGTACTCCGTTTTCTATTCAAATGTCTAGTATTTTAAAAGGTTAGTCTCAAAACAAAACTCCTCAATGGAACTGAAATGTTTTTTTAAAGAAGAATGCTGCACCAATAACGAACATTCTTTTTCAGAAACTAAGAAAGCTCCTAGGAAGCAGCAAAGACACCTGACACACAGTTCTGTTCTGAGAGGGACAGTATTAAAATGTTTCTCCCTCCCCCAGAGTCTTCAACTTCATTGTCCGATGTTAAAAATCCAGCAGTTCTCCAATTTTCAACTTTTTTTGAAAATAAATAGGACAGCATCAGACCTCAATTTATATCACATAAACCAAGCCTTACAGAATGTTAATACTGTTTACAGGATAGACACCAGAAACCTGTTTGCATTTGTAACTATGTACTGATAACACTGCTCTCACTATGTGACCTAACCACTGCTGTTATTTTGCTGCCACAAGGAATCTCCTCTGGAGAAATCTTACTGGTCAGAAACACAACTCAATACTTCTAGAGTAGCCATGACCTTCTAATACCTAAAAAGTGATACCTCTTCCTTATTAACTGAATCAATTTAATATTCTGACTGAACACATTTTGGCTGATTTAGAATTAAGAGTGGCAGCAGCCATCCCTGGCCTTACTCCCTGGCTTAAAACAGAATTTAGTAAGCATGACCTGCAGACAAATGAGGTAAAGACAAAAAGTCCTGAAGCTGGAGGCTTTAGCAACCTCTATCACCAGTACAGGGCATTAGGGTCCTATTTGCCCATTAGTTAAACACCATTCAGCTAGTGAGCTATGAGAAGAATCTAATTATTTCAACATCTTTGTATTTTACATCAACAGCATGCTACTTTTTTTATTATTGTGTGGTAAAAATCGTGTAGCTCCATTGATGTCCCTGCAACTTTAGCAATTTATACTAACAGCACACTTTATCCACAGTTTCGTGCATGTGTTCCTCAAAACGATGAATTCTGTATTTTCCCAGCTTAAAATAAGAGTTATTTGCTTGAATTGTAAAGGCAAGATATCCAGTTGTATGCAGGAGTGTACAAAATGACATTTGCTTGAGTAAGATGTGTAAGGGCCAGCCTTGCTGCATTTCATTCACTTTGAATACATTTGTTGATCATAATAGATAGCAGTGATGCCAGGATTACATCAGTTGTCACAATTTGGACTGAGTCCACCTCTCTTTTCATGAATTGAAGTGTGTGAAATTCAATTGCTCTGGTGAAATCTTAATTTTATACCAATTTACTTACAAACATCGAATGGAAAATAAAATGTAAAATGTGCAAAAGATTAAAGCACTCTTGTGCTAATGAGTGCCATCTGTTTATTTCTTTTCTTTTTAAGGCATTTTCAATAGGTGGAAATGAAAGACTTTAGGCACATTTTCATGTCTTGAGCCTCAGCAACAAAAAAATAAAAACACAGATTCATCATCTTCAGTCAGCAAAGTTGTACTGAGAAAATAAGCCTTATTCCAGCTTGCCAGTTGCTTCAGGGAGAACTTTAATTGCATACTGATGCTAAAGCGGCTTTGTCCCACACCGGGATTCTTACCCATGTCAAAAACACCCTCATTTTAACTATGTTACCATCTCTGAACAGCCCCCTCTGGTCACAGATTGGTCACTGTATTTTGCCCAGTATTTAGAGGGTGACCTGAATCAGGGTATCAACAGAAATGTAGCAGCCAGTTCATCTCTCAACTCTCAGCAAGCAGGGGCAATGGACTGCTCTGCTACTGCAGTGTTGCGGCATCAGTCTTTAGTAGTTTATCACCAGTATATTGTGGTATCAGAAGGTCTGCCCAAAGCAGTCCATATACAACTGTTATATATAAGCACCATAGCACACACACACATATATATATCTAAAATACATATAAACCCAGAACACAGTACAGAGGATTGTGGCCATATCAGGTCATGTTTAAGTGGAACAGCACAAACCCTCTGAACATGAAGTCTGGCAGTGACAAGAAATTGCACATTAGGGGACCATTGGAGCCCCATCTCCTTCCTACAGAGCAAACCAAGGCATTAATTGAAATTCATTACCTCAATTTCCAAATGACAACCATATATTAGACATCCATACAGACAGATTTATAGCACTGCTTAGAATTGCATCACAGTAGAAATACGCTTAGCATTCAGCCAAAGGTGTCTCTAATCAGATATATACTGCAAAATGACATAAGTCTTGGCAATCAACTGATCAAGTACTGATTTTTTGAGGAGGGGTTATTTTGCAGTTAGATCAGTCACCTCTTCCCAGTATAATTTAATAAATGGTGAAAACACAGGAGTGATGAGCTGGTGACAGCCACCTGGAGAGCTGCAAAAGCAGTACCATCACATACTGTCACATTCTGCTCCAAGATTTAATAGTGGCCCTGAACCCAACAATTCAACCACAATACTGGTGATTTTTTGCAGAGTGCATGTATGAAGAATCAAAGGAGATGCAGGCATTATTTTGAAACATATATTCTGACAAGAGTCAAACAAGACAGAGTGTGAAAGACTTGTATTTTACCTACAAGAAACTGAACTGAAATTCAACCAACTAAGATTTTACTTCATTAACACTCCAGGAACCAACTAATATATGGATTTTCAGTGGTGGCCTACTGTGCGAGGTGTGGCTGACATGTAGCCAAGCATCTGGAGCAGAAGCCAGATGAACAGAATTACTTTATTCTTTCAAGTACAAAGGTTATGAAAATCCCCCAAACATTTAGATTGGATATAAGGAAGAAATTCTTTCCTGTTAGGGTGCTGAGGCACTGG
>JBAFWW010042059.1:0-15461 GCA_036873685.1 Agapornis canus
CAGCTCCGCGAAGTGCCCTGGCATCGCCCTGCGCTGCCTGCGCGGGACGCCCCGCCGGGGTGGTGGTGGGCAGTCAGTCCTTTGTTTGCAGTGCGCGGTTATCTGGGGCTTGGAGAGGGGCCGTCAGGGAGGATCCCCCCACCAGCCCCCCGACACCTCTCCGGGCCGGGCTGTTTTGACAATAAAGTATCTGGTGATCAGTACAAAATGTCCCCGCGGTTAAGTGCTCGTTGAACAATAGGCAGGGAAGGAGCCGCCGCCGTCAGGTGTCCAGCTCTCCCCAGCAGCCGTGAAGCCTCCCCGGGGAGGGGCCGGGGTGTCGGGGCCTGGGGTTCGGTTCGGAGACCATGCGCCCCGGCTGTGGGTCGGTGCCTCGGTGCGCCCTGGCTGTGGGTCGGTGCCCAGCGGTCTGGAGGGGCTGAGCAGACGGCTCACCGCGGGACTAGGCACCGGAGCCGTTGCGCTCTGGCACTGCCGATGCTCTGCGTTGAGCAGGAGGGCGAGCGGTGTCGCTCTGGCCTTAGGGAGGTCTGTCAGTGCTGAAACTTTCGTGTGTCTGGCCTAAATTCAAAGGTTCCGTTCTACATCCTTGACAAAAGGGGCTTTCCTTGCCCAACCTTGCAGCACTAGCGCGCAGGGATGGTGATTTTCAATACAGCATCTGCCTGCAGGGCTGGGCAACTTTGCACATGGCTTTCGCAGTTGCCGTGCAGCTCGTAGCACAGTTCGTAGTCTTAGGAAGCATTTTGGAGGTCTACAGAGGAAGGTGCTGTAGAGAGATCGCAGCTAGTGTTCGAGGAGCTGCACCCAGGGAGGAATCAGGGCCTGGGCATCGAAGTCTGAAAGTGCATAACACGAAAGGTTGTTTTGCTACTTAACTGAGTACGCTGAAGATCCCAGGAAGCAATGCACAGTGCGAGGTGTTTAACACCCGCTGCCGCTAACGGAGGGAGCAGCCAGGAACGGCTCAATAAGGCACTGCCCACGCTGCTGGGAGCAAAGAAAACTAACGTACCAGGAACTAACAGTAGTGACAATTCCCGCTTCTTTGTAAGCATTTTACTTTGGGAGGTGAGAGGGGGCAGTAGTTGATTTATAAGTATTTTCGTTAGTGGTTTTGTTTAGGTAACTTTCTGGGTTTGGTCCATTTTGTTTATTGATAATCTGAATTTAAGTGTGATGTCTGTCAATTTGGGCACTTTCCTACTTAGAAATACCCACAGAATGCTAGTGCAGTGGCCACAGGGGTGGGAAAGTCTTCTACCAATAGGTTATTCCTCAAAATATTTATCCCCTTGCTCCATATTGAAATTATCAATTCGATATTGATATCAATTGATATCAAAATACCAATATACTTTCTTTAGTTCATGTATTTCTAGCCTGGACTTGAAGGTTATTGTTCATCATATGATGAGACTGTCCTTAAGGGAAGACTGAGAAACAGATCAGACTGTCCTGGAAGACATGAGATGCAGGCTTCAGAGTACTGGAGAGGCAAGAACAGAACCTTCCTCTGGTTCCTGGTTCAGACACCAGTGGGAGACTTCAGCTCAGGGGCACATCAAACAAACGTGTAGACAAAAATACACTGTGTAGTAGGCATAAATGACTTGCTGTTCAAAAGACAACTGTCTTTGGGTATGCATGCACATCATCTGTGTATCATATGGATGTTGGAATATTCCAGTATGGTTTTGTGTTGGAGGAGGTGTCAGAGTGATGGCTCATGTTCTGGCAGTGGTGCAGGGGTCATCAGAAGTGACAGGCAGGACAGAGCTGATCTGCTGTGGTGGATTGCTCTGGAGCTAACATGACCCTGGGCTAGTTTTGGGTTTGCCTCAGTGCAGCCACTTGGGCTGGATGATCTGCTACAGTCCCCATTGAGACTAATCCTATTGTCTGTCATTGTACAAATTTATATTAAGTGTCCTTCTTTGGCCTTCAGTCAAGACCTTCCTCCTTTGTTTGCAAACAGGGAAGGAAGATGTGGAAAAAAGAGCTTAATGTAGTTTCTCAGAGGGTAAACCATGCATCACTCCTGATCACAGCACCTTCCTGCTTTTTGTTTTTCTTGCATTCTAACATACGCTTCCACTTTTCCTCCCATTTGGATACTGCCTTAGTCCTCATTTAATGTGATGTTCTGGAACAATCTTTACTCTGTACCTCTGCTGTCCTCCCCAGAGGCTTGCCCTGCCTCTCACCCCCCATACTCTGCCAGGATGTCTGTGGCATTTCCATCCCATGGTCATGGAAGACTGGACATGGTTCCTTTCAGCATCTATCAGTACAGCCTTTTTTTTTTCCCCCAGTCAGTTGCAGAGTTATAGGAGGCTCTCCCTGTGCCCAGAGGGAAGAATGTCTTTTCAAGATGCTTCCTTCTACCTGTCAGCCACAAGGGAGGAGGCTTGAAGGAGGAAGATTGAACAATAGGGATTCTGATTGCTGTCACTCAGTTGGTGTCCTGACCCCCTCAAACCATCTGAGTATCATGCCCTCCCTACTCCCCTGTTTCCATCTCAGCTCTCTCCTCCTTTCCTCCCTCCCTTATGTCAGGGTAGATTCTCCTGTGCAGAAGCATGGCCCACGGCCACTGCCAGGGGCAGAATGGAAGTGTCAAAGCTTGCTCAATGCTTGACTCTTTTTCCTTCCTTTGCAACTGGGAACCCTCTCCCAGCAAGTGCATGTTTTTTTCTTCAGGCTTTAGAATAAGGAATGTGATACATTTGGCAAGAAGTGAGACTCCCATTTGCATCCTGTTTAAGTACCATTCACAGAGACTGGAGGCATTTCCATGTGCTCATTTTGCAAGAGAGAGCCTCTCATCAACAGATGACTGCAGCTGTAGTATTGTTTGGTTATACTGGCTCCCTGTGGGCTTTCCACCTTGCTTCAGCCCTCCCTGAAACCTATCATTGGTTGTTCAAACAGTAGTGGTTCTTTGCAACTGCCTGGATTCATCAAAGGATCCTGAGTCATCTCCAGAAGGGACGTGTTGCACCAGGACACAGGTGGAATCAGAAGGGATATGTCTTTAGCATATGTAAGCATGAGCTAGGACAGGTCTTAGGAGGAACTTCTGAGTCATGTTCCAGTTGGTAGGATTTTCTTGTGAAACTTGTTCTTTCTCTCTGGTCTGTTGTGCAAAACTCTAGTGATACCTCTATCTTCTTTGGGTAGTCTAAACTATAACTTGTTGTTAGTGCAAGCTATTGGAAAGATTTTTAAGGCATATATAGAGCTGTCAAATTAAATACCAAGTACTTTGCATTTGTAGTTTGAAGGAAAGCTGCTTTCTCACCTGAACTTCAGTAAACACTCTGGTGTAATCTGAAGGTAAGGCCATAGCAAATTGTGGATGAAGCAAGAATCACACAGCATCAGAGTTTCAACAATATAAACGTTTACCTACAATACATGACAACCGATCTAATCTCATATCAATCTTGTAGAAGAGGGGCAGTAATTGCTCAAGGTTAAACTTTTTCTCTCTGCCCGTGAAGATGAATGTTGTTGCAGAGATCAAGCTTTGCACATTGTCTTGCTGTATGCATGTGACACATGATTTTACAGATGTTGTTTTCTTTTTCATCTAGTACAAACATCTTTCAGGATTTTGACTCATTTCCTTAAGTCTCCTTCAGCTGTTCAGAGAATGGCTAGAGGAAATGAGGTCTAATATCCTAATGCATTGCATTTACTGTAAGTACCCTCTCACTTTAAGTGTAAAACTTTGTCTTTCTTAAATTTCTGAATGTCTTCTGAATATTCTCCTGCACAAGAAAGAACTTGCAGTTGTTTCTGTCCTTCGGAAACTCATCTGCCATAGTTGAGGCTCTTAAGCCTTAACAGAGCTTAACTTGTTCATTGTAACCTTAGGCAAAAGATGAGTGCTAATGCTAAAGTCATCTAATGAAAGTGGTGATCCAGAATTCAGTGTGTTACATCGTTTTGGGCATTTATTAAAGAAAAACAAACCAAGCCTGAAGAGAATGCACACACAGATTGCTAGGACTTGGCATAAAAGGAATTTTAAAATCATTATTACTCTTCTGGATGATCTTACTGCAGAAGTATCGCACGTGGCTTTTCCAGTGACTTTTAGGAAGCTAAAAGGCTTTTTTTCCCAAATTGTCTTTGATAATTAACCCTGCAAACAGTCATAAATGAACGTAGTTTTAGGCATGTGAGCAGCCTCCTTGGCTGGTTGCCAAACCTAATGACAACTGAAGAGTATTGTTTGTCCACCGGCCAAGATTGCTGCCGTTAGTGATAAAAGCATAACGGGAGTGTAAACATCTGTGTTTGAAGGGAGAATGTGACTCCTGTTTTCTAGGGTATACCAATTAGAAAGCACAGTAAATGTTAATCTCTCAATGGATTTACTCTTGGGGATTATACTGCTTTACTCTGAAAACATAGGTTTTCAGATGTATCTTTAAATGGTTTTTTAATGATTTTTTTCATGTGGCAACACTCTTTTTTTTTTTTTTTTGCACAGCACGTAAGGATTTTATTATCTATAACAGTAATCAGGCATGTAAATAACAGAAAAGTTTCTAATGTTGCTAGCATGCTATGCAACTCCCAGGCTGCTCCATATGGATCCTTCCTGGAAATTGTAACTAAAATGAAGCATCATTTAGTAACATTATCAGCTACAGGGGGGTTTGTTACTGGAGGGCTGACAGCATTAAATGTCTGATTTTAAATGTCATCTTGACAGCTGAGTCCATAATCATGTGACATAATCATTAAATACCTGATACAGAGAAGAATTCTCTGGTCAACTAGGCATTGATGGTTGTAAATCTAAGTGATAAAGAGGATGCATGGGCTGATTTAAGTTAAGAAGAGATGAAAACTGCAGCAGGGAAATCAGAGAGATACATCTCTTCTTACAGGTTCTTTGGAAATGTGACAAGTGCTAGGTTAGTCCTGCATCCCCTTTCTTTTCCCATCAAGAATTGTCCTTCAAGCTGATGAGTGCTCTTCTGCTCATTCTGGGTGAACATGCTCCTCATAACATGGAGTGGATGTCTTTTAAAGAAAGGCTTTGTGCAAAAGCCACACAGGAAAAAGAAATCAAACTTGCTGGTTATAACCTGTCATTCAGAGCCTGACTTTTTCGGGGGGGAGGGGGAAAGTCCCAGTGAGCTGTTTAATAGAAGTATTTTGGGTCTTCACATACTTAGGCTGTTCAGAAGTAACTAGGTTCTTGCTGAATGGTGTCAGGAGATTAAAAAATTGCACTTGGGTCTCTTAATCTGTTTTTTGTTCAGGAGTTAAGGGCTGCATTGACATCACGCATTGAAGGTTTTGTCCGCAGCTCTCAGGACCGGAAACTTTATTCTTTGCTGAATGAAATCTGACTTTCTCACACATTCAGCTGCCTCCCACAGCTGGGTTTCTGAGAGACATAGCAAGTCTTGGGAAGACCCCACAGAACTGTTAGAGTAAGGCTGGAGTAGACTTGCAGAGCTCATCTGTTCTGTACCTTCCAATCCCCCTGGGTCAGACTAACTGCTCTAATCTGCTCTAAGGCAGATTTGTGGTGCAGTCTACCACCCATTTTTTAAGGATAAAGCTAGTTGTTAAAGGTCAAAAGCTTCTCCTGATACTTACCCTAATCTCCTTTGCTGGTTGCTTAATTCCATCCTTTTATTTTTTTTCCCTGTTCTGGGGTATATAGAGAACTGATGTATCATCTTCTTTACAATGCTATTTTACACATTCAAAATTAATGTAACATCTTTAAATTTTCTGTGATTAACCTTTTTCAGCCTTTTATTTGGCGTATCTTTTGTAACTCCTCCTCCTCTTTTCTTCTCAGTCCTCTTCAACTCATTTATATTTCTTCCAGATAGCAGGTGTGAAATTGATGGCTGAATCCAGATAAGAAATGTCTTCTAGGTTAAACAAAATAGTTACCTGCCCATGTGCCATGTGCTTCAATTTGATTCAAGGCGTTGTAAATCTGATCTTAATCATGATTTAAATCAGCCAACAGTAAGCCTTATTCTAACTGTTTTGCATTCGTACTTAATCATTTTGTAAAGAAAGGTTTAACCTCCTTTATTACTATTGGGATAAAGTTTTAATTAAATATAGCCTTTGCATTTAGTGTTACACTCACGAATGTGTAACAGTATTTGATTAATCACTGTGCCTGTATTTAAGCAGTTATATAGGTTGTTGTATATACACTTATTCTGATTATTCATGTTTATGTTTAGTATGAAAATAGTGTTGACATTTCTTGTATTAGATAATTGATTTTTTTTACTGATGATTTGCATTGATTACAATGAAGGAAATGAGAATTCTGAAATGTTCTTCCATTAAATAGATAGCACCACATAGGAGCCAGCCAATTCAGAAGAAAAAACTCATTGAGAAATGTTTTGAAATAAAGAATTAATGACTGAAAGGCCTATCTGTAGTTGAAACTGGTGGTTTCTAATCACTGTGCTCTGAAAATTTTAGAACTAGTTCATCTCATCTTCTTTTTATTCTTAGAATGGCAATGGAAAAAAAACATTCATGGGTTTTTTTTCAACTCATGATCAGTGGCTTCTCTTTGAATGGACTGGTTGCTTAATTGAGTTGTACTGAATGAACTGAAATAAAGAAATAGTTTTCTCTGCACCTGCTAGGAAATGCCAGATACCAAAGGCTGGTGTATTGCTGCAGCTCAACCTGCCTAGATGTGCTCAGCAACTGGCTTCCATGAATTCAGTAGTTTGATTATCTTTAAAATGTTGGTAGCAAATGTATGGCTTGAATAACTTTTTTTGCCTTTATTTTATTTTTAGTGATTAGAGGAGTTGTACATTTAAATTTACATAATTGTATTGTCACAATCACTGTTGATTATTTTTACTTTTTAAAAGTAAAATCTGCATTACAAAAATGCTACATTAGTACTTTTAATGTAATATTAAATATGTAGTTTAATAGGGTATTTTTACCTGAAGTGGTTCTGTTCATATGCCTTTGATGCTCTTCTGCACTAGGACCTGTACTGAGGCATTCATTTTCTGCGGCTCAGTGACTGCCTGATTCTTTTCTTTACTTTTGCTGCTTCTTTGTTTGCTATTTTATGACATGGAAGTGCTTTCTATGCGTGAATGAGCATAACTTTTTAACTTTGAAAAGGAATTATGTGATCTTCAACAAAATAAAAGCTTCCTCCCAGTAGTGTTCATTGTAACACAAGCTGTTGAAGTTTCCTATTTCATAGCATGTCTGACTTCCAGGTATTATACATAAAATTGCTGACTCTGCAGTAATGCTAATTATCATCATACCTAGGATTTGAGGTATGAAGCACAATAAAAGAGGTCAAATGAAATGAGCAGAAGAGAATCCTCTATGTCTGGTCTCCAGACATAAACTAGATACTGTCAGAAGGGATGCTGAAATGGCATTCCCTTCTTAGGGAGGTACGCAAGCTGTGCTCACAGCAGCATGTCTCTTCAGGGGTAGGAACGAGGACCACTTTTTCGATAAGCAGCTACCTATATATATGCCATGTATATGAATTTGTGACAGGGTTTATTAATAAAAATAAACTACAGTTTTCAAGCAAAATGTACAAGTGTGACTTCTGCTAATGCTGGAGATTAAGTACGATGGCTGAATTATGTATTTCCTTTTGAGAAGACTGAGGAAATGAAACTACATTCTCAAAAATAGATCAAAATCTCTGTATTTAAGGCACTTACAAGACATCAGTGGTAGATCTTGCTAGGTGTTAGTGTGATTACCTAAGGTGAGATTTGTTCACCCAGGGAGGTTCTGAAGAACATGCCGATGAATTCTTCAGAAGTTGTCCTAGTCACAGTTTCAGAGGGCATGTGCAAAGACAGGTATATACTGCCCCTGTTTATTGGATTTGGTATTGTCTGTAAAGCCAGGCTTTTACAATAATTTTCTACCAACATCTTTGTAGCAAAGTTTGTGAGCCAGTTAGACAAGGGAAATCTGACTTGCTGTAGGTTTATGGAAAATCACTGACTAGATGGTTAATTATATGGACAAATGTGGAAATACTACCAAAGCTGCTTCTCAAATGGATCCATGTGCCATGTGGATGCATGACATGTGATGCAGTGAGTTGTATTTAAGTAACAGAACTATAGAAATGCTTTAGCTACCTTTTTACTAAACCCAACATTTTTATCATGAATCTGTCACTTCTTCCAGTGGAGGAAAAGAGTACAAAGTGATAGGGACATAAAAGATAGATGTGCCTTTTCTGCAAAAAATTGGTGAACATGTTTATTAATCTGAAAATATTGCTTATTGCTGTAATCTTCTAGGAAAAAAAATACTGAACTAAATATCTGAAGACAGTGGAAAACAGCGCTTCTCTTTGTGGTATTTAATGTGGTCCATCGTAAGAGCAATGATAACATAATTATGCAATTATCAGTATATTTTCCCCTCTGGAGACCTTATGTAGATGATTACCAGTGCACCTTTTAATGAAATTGCTACTATTTGATAAAATTACTGCCAAGACTTGAAATAATTATAATTCGCGTTGCCAAAAGTCTTAAATCTCCTTTCTCAGTTGAGCCTTTTCCAAACAGGCATTAATTGAGATTGCAAAACGATTCACTGTTCTCCAGTTTTCTCATCTCTCTTCATTAAAACTACCTTTTCACTGCATTTCACAAAACACACTTTCAAGCCCATGTTGCTCATTACAAGGAAAATTCGTTCAAAATGGAAGTTGAAAGATACTGCACCTTTAATGTAAATGTCAGCAGAGAGAAGCGAGAAGAAAAAGCCATTAAAGTAATAGACTGGATGCATGACAGCTGAATTTGAATACACTATGCATTAATGTGCTTTTTTATTCCTGCTAATCATTCTCCATGCTTACTTTATAATTTGTTTATTTATGTGTCTAAGAGCTGATAAAACTAACTGTGGGAACAGCTGGTTAATCAGTAATTTTGGAAATTAGAGGGAAGAAGGAAATAATTCAGTAGGAGTAAGGATCAGTGTAAGTGTATAAATCTCAGTGCTGACAAGTGTTGTGGCAAACCATTTCAATCTTTATGCAAATCCTATTTGTGTGTGTGTACGTACGTATGTATTTATCTGTCCTCCTTAATTTCTTCTTTTTAATAAGAGTTAGCAGGTAGTTGTTTTAAGCTTAGACTGCTCTAAGTTTAAAAAAACCCTGATAGGTCAGTCATGCTTTGGATTTGGTTTTGCTCCTTAGCACATTGCTTGTAGGTTCCTTCTGTGGCGGGAAGTTTGAGTGTAGGAGACCACAGTGTGCCAACATGCTGTAATAAAATGAATTAATCACCTATAACAAGTTGTATCTCATACTGTTTCAAGGTAAGTGACTTGAAGGCTATAGTCCCCATAATGCTCCTTCAAAAAAGAAATTCCAAAGACAGAGAAAAAGCCCCAAAGCTGTGATTTCCCAGAAAAAGAGAACTCAGAAAGGTACCATACCCAACCATGGAAAGAAGCATGGTGTTTGATCATGCTGTGGCCATTTAGCATGAGTGCTAAACAAGAATTATATTGTTACACGTCAGCTTTTGACAAATGCCTCTATTAGCTGCAGAGCGAGGCATGCCAGTCAGAAAGGGCAAGCTGCTTGGATTTGCATGGCTGGAGTCTCCTTGCCCCAGCAAGGGAAAATAGAGTGGCTGGGGGAAGAGGAAGGAGAGTCTCTGTCTCTGGAAGGTGCAGTTACTTCCCCTAGCCCCCTGCCTTGAGGGAGGGTTGCACTGACATGTGTAGGGCAGTTCTCACATGTTTGTTTTGGAAGTCAGGAGCAGAATCTACTCTGCTAAGCCTGTTTCCGAAATAAGGCAGTACAATTAGCTGCATTGCTAATTGCTGTGATCAGACCCTCTGCAGGAGGATCTGCTGGCTTCCACCCACAGGCAGGAGATCAGCCCAGGTGCTCATGCTTGTCCTGCTTGAAGATCCTGTGAATGTCTCTCTTGGAAAGTGGGATGTGCGGGGGCTGGAAGCTGGCTGGATTTGTCTTCTTACCACCTGCCTCTGTTGCTGGCTGTTTCTGATTAACCACATCTCATTCAGAGGGTGCATAACCATTCTTTAGGTATAGCTGGCTGACTCCTCAGACACCTGATCTGTTTTCCCTACAAGGTGTAAGCAACAAGTGCCTTTTACTTGTCCTGTGGAGTGCCCTTGCAGGGAATGAATGTTCAGTGATGCAGGTCCATGTGGAGCAATCCCAAACCGTGGAGCTGAAAGCTTCACAAGGGGTGTCACTGTGAAGAGGGGTGTCTTGGTCACAGTCCAGCTGCCTCTGTGGTTCCCCATACTCGTGCCTCCACAGATGTTGAAGACAACATTTGTTTCAGCCTCCTTCCACTTCCTCTCTGAGTTTGCCATGGATGGGAATTGGCTGTCTGACACCATACTTGCTCTTTGTGTTGTGGGATGCTGGTTTCTCCTTCATGCTACCTGCAGATGGGGTAGGCTTTGTTGTTCCTTTGAGTGCTGGGCTGGAGAGCTCCTGCCTCTTGCCCTTTACAGTGCCCTTCCTCTGCCCCCTTCCCATTCAGGCTGAAGGGTCTATGGAAGTTGGGGGAAGTCTGGGTGAGAAGACAGTGGTTGCCCTCATGCAGCTGGGTAAATGTCAAAGTCCCCATGAATCTTCTTCCCTCTTAGTAACATACAGCCTCTGAGGATCCAAAACTTCAGATCAAGCACAAGCACAGGAGCTCTGCATTTCTGCTTAGGAAACACAAGATGTGGAAAGAGTTTGTTGGTCAGCAGACAGCGCTGACTCTGTTAGATGGATTAAAAACAAACCACTTAGTTCTGCAGGGAAGTATAATCAGTCTAGACTCTGTAATACATGCCCAATTACATTTAAGTCACTTTTCAGTCTCCAAGATGAAGTTAGGGCAAAGGAGCCCTCTCAGAAAGTATTTGTGGCATTTATGTATGGCAAAATTCTGTGGTGCTGCAGGGGCCAGTCACGTCTTTGGTCTTTTTCGGTCCGTTTCCTTGAGGAAGACACTAGCATGGGTGTTGGAATGTATAGTTTCTTGTGTGAAGTAAGAGCCTATACTGCAAGCCTTCTTTTCCCCTGCAGCCCAGCTGAATTCGATCTGATGTAGCTTTTGCATCAAATCATTTAAAATTGACATTTGCTATTGCAAAACTTTTCATCTAGTATAAGGGAGAGTGTCTGTTTAGTGAAGTGGAACCAAACAAGATGTGATAGCATCTTTCCTGTGAAAAAACTGGGAGATTTTAGCCATGAGAGTAAATGAAAGTAATTTCAGTGTGATTAACATGAAAGTTTGACACTTTATATGTTTCCTTGGGGCATGAAATGTCAGAACAAAGGAAATATAATTGAAAAGGTCTAAAATATATCTCCATCATAGCATGTGTCAAGTGTCATAGTGGATTTAACAAGTGACAGAGTTAGAAGGGCAGTGCCCTTCAATTAGACCAACTAATACTGTAAAGAAGACCTGGCAGGCTTCTTTCTGGCTAGGACTTCAGCACTTGTGTGAAAGAGACAGTTTTGCTTCTGCTTTTCTTTCAGACCTGTGGGAGATCTGTGTGTCTGAAAACATGTTCATTTTTCCAGCAGCACTGGGTATGCTGAAAGAGGATATTACCTCCTTGCAAGCAATGTCTTGCTGATATCCCCAGACCATTGCCTGTACAGCCATGCCACTACTTTAACTGATAAAGCATATCTCCTGTTTCTGCTCTCTCATGTTGCTGTAGATGAGAAACTGAAAAATGCAGTGAGTGAGGCCTGCATGATAGCCCTTGAAATGATCCCAGTGCCCAGAATGAATAGGCTCTGAACAGAAAGCAGTCTAATTGTATACAATCACCACAATCGTATATGAAAGTTGTGGACATTTTTTCCATTGTAGTTTAGCTTTTTGATGCATTTGTCACAGAAAAACATTATCTGGTTTAGAAATAATTGTCAGGATCAAGTCATGGTCAGGTTGCTGTTTTCATTGTGCAGTTTGTATAGCTTACACAGGGATTGCAGATGACTGAAGGTTATGGACAACCGCAGTGGGATGAGGCAGAAGATGAGAAGAGCTTGCCATGCCCTTACAGTGTGTTCCAGCCCTGGGAAAGCTAGGGAGAGTGATTGCTCTTGCTGGGTAGCAATGAACCTGCTGTTAGGTGGCTGACAGTCCCTTGAGCTTGGCTGACAGTCCCTTGAGCTTGGCAGAAAGGCTGGTGCTGGATGTGAGCAGGTTGTGGCTGTACTGTGAAGCTGTGCTCTTCCTCTGTCCTGGGCCATGTTTGAGATAAGTTTAAAGCAGAAGGGTGTGTGATAAGACACAGGGGTTTTGTGTTTTGCTTTGTTTTTCTCTGAAAGCAATGTGTTGTGTTTCAGAGCTGCCACAAACTTCTTGTTCCTTTTAATGTTTAGATAAGAGTTGAAAGAGGAAGTGACCACAGAGGGACTAACCTGTTGGCCTAAGGTTGTGCAGGAAATCTGTGGCAGAGCTGGGAATAAAATCCACAGAGCTTGACTCTTCATCTTATTCCATGGCAGTCCCACATCCTTTGTTTGCTTGGCAGATGGAGATGGTTTCCAGTTGCTTGTGAGCATGATGTGGACTTGCACCTGATGTGCTTTTCCGTGTTACAGCAGTGTTGTGGCTGAGGCTGAAAAGTTCCAGCATAAACTGTATTTTTTCCCAGGACAGTGCACTCCTTAGCCAAAGCTTTTTTTGTGTGCACATCCCTTAATTGTTACAGGAACATTCTGCTGTCCTTAATCATATCCCTGCAATTTGACCTGCATTTCCTATCAGTATTATCTAGACCTATTTCATTTTCTAATTCCTCCAGCCTGGTTTTCCAGATGTTCCTGCTGCATGCAGAAGTCACAAGTGCTGTACTCCCCCTCTTTCCTCCATCTCCCTTCATTTTTAGGGCTTAGGAAGCTGCTTGTAATATAGTCACACATTCTGCTGCTCTTCTTTGGTTTTGGTTTTTTTTTTTCAGTTACCCAGCCTTGTTCACAAGCGATCCCAGATTTGTTACCTGACAGGGAGAAGCTAGGGTAGTGGAAGTGACTGTTTTCAGCTGTGGGACACAGATTTTGAACATCCAAAATGCGTCTTGGGCTGTCCAACTTTGAACTCTGTAAATGTTTTTGTTATTTGCTTGAGTTTTTTTAAAGTATTTTTAATTATAAAATATTTGGCATTATCAACATACTTTGTTAGCATATAACTACCTGCTAGTTGCCCTAGAGGTCAACCCTAGAGGATCATCAGAATCCCAGTGTGGTACTTTGGCTATGCAGTATATGGGGAGTGTTGACTGGCAGTGGCATCCACAGTGTGACCAACAGTGGGATCATCTGCCCCTACTAGCCTGCAGGAGCCACAGTGGCAGAGGACAGGTTTCCTCTCCCCCTTGTCCTGCGTGGTACCTGTAGTGGGGTGGGCTTCACTGAGGTTCATCTCCTTTTCCAAGGTATAAGGAGAGGGTGGGGACATGCCTAGGTATGGATCAGATAACAGACTAAGTATTCATCCCCACACCTGGAAACCTTCAGTGGAGGTGTAATGATGCGTTCCTCCATACTGCAGCTCAGAGAGTTCACAATCCTGCTCATGACTGGTAAAGTCATGGTCCTGCCTAGGGTGAACATGGAGCCCTGGGAAAAGACAGCAGATGACATATCCTGTGGAGCTTGGCACTTGAGGGTCTCCTACAATCCCTGGCATATATCCTGCCAACACAACTGATTGCCAAGTTATTAGTGTTAGTGTCATGGTTATGGTTATGTGCTGGTGATTGGTGTTCCTGGAGTGCACAGGAGCAACAGTGGGCATGGGAGAGCCTCATCATGCGTCAGGCTTGGAGCAGCCTCGGATGTGAGGCATTAGCTGTCTGAGAAAAGATCAAGAGATAGCAGATAGACATCTGCTATGGGGATTAGTGCACTGGATTACAAGTTGTTGGTTAAACTCTCAGATTTCTGTTACTTAATTATTCCTTCAAAAGTGAAGTACAAAGTCATTCCCATCTTTCTAGGCACCATTTTAGTTGTTCTTTTTTAAAGGCAGGCTATTTTCAGGTGCATAATACCAAGCACATCTGATAGACTTTGCTTTTACAACCAGTTGTCCTTAGACTGCCAAATTTTCTTGAAGGTACGTTATTTTCAGAGGGCAACAAAAAACCCCAACCAACCAGCCCTTTTACATGGTGGGATGCTTTGCACAAGGCATCAATTCAGTTTTTAAATTGTTCTGCTAGGAATATGTAGGCTGCATAAAAGGAACCATAGCAAGATTGTCTTGAAGTCTGAGTATGGTTTCAGCTGGAGTATTGTGACTTCTGTTGTGGAGTACCAGTGTGCTTGTTTCCTTTGCCTTTCTTTTCCTTAGTACATAATGTATTCCGTCTACCTCTGGATGGAGTTATGCTCTGCTGTGTTGTTCACCACCTTTGAAGACTTTCTAACAACTTGCTAGATAGTGCGGATAGTAAGTGGTGCAAAATTTTGTACTCCTAACCCGAATGTCAGGATGAGTGCTAGCAGAAAGAGCAGGTAAAAGTCACAGGCATTGCAAAAAATGTGAAACCATGTTTTTTTTAATCTCTCCAGCCATTATTACTTCTGGGATGCTTGTTTATATGTTCAGTCACATGAGTTTGTGTAGAGGATTAGTGAACCTCATGTGGAAAATATCCAGTGAGGCTGGAAGAAACAGGTGCTGGAGGACTGCCTGTTTAGTTTAGCACTGATAAATAAATCTTCCCAGCGACACGGGGAGAGAACAAGGGTTCCCTCCAAACCCCAGAACACAAACCAAGTAATTGGACTGTGCAGGTGGTCTGGCTGGCTGTTGCTTCCTGCTCTGTGGTGGATTTGTCAGGAAGAGGAGCAGTTACCTGACCTGGTCTTAATCCAGTAGATATCTTAAGAACAGCTAAAGCTGTGAATTAAGTCTGGAGTACATAACCTCATCCCAACTAATTATCCAATTGTTTTGCTTGAACGTCTGTTGTTATCTGTGTGGGTAGGGAAATACAACCTCTGAATGGAGACACAGTTTAGTTTTTGAACACAAGTGGTATTGGCTTTTGAGACATATCCCCTTCCCTGGCTCAGGTGTCGCTATTGTACATCCAGTCCAACTGTGCGATACTATGCTCTGAATAAGAGGGGAACAGGTGATAGTTACTTGTAGGACTAAAGAGGCATCCTTCAAAAGGGGAAGGGTTTGTTGCTGCAGCCCCTGCCAGCAATTGTACATGTATGAAGTGTGTGTTGCATCATTGAAGTGCTGTGGGGGGTTTGACAGATTCACTCTAATTTAGTGGGTCAGGTATGACCTTAATCTGTGCTCTGCACCTCCAGTGTGCCCCTTTCCTCTGCAAACCTGTTTCTGATGCCCTACCTCTGACCCTCACCCTTGTGCCCTAGGGTTGAC
>JBAFWW010042059.1:23416-49586 GCA_036873685.1 Agapornis canus
CTGGTGAAGGAAGGGATGCCCTGTTGTGTGATGAAACACTCATTGGTGTTTGCTCCGTGGTGGCGGCTGTGTGACCAGCTCAGGTCTTTGTGGCCAGCTTGATGCTGCCATGCTCTTCTTCAGTGGTGGGTTGGGGATGGGAAATGGGGTTCATCTCAAGTGTGGAGTTTGCTGTGGCAAATTGAAGTCTTTTTTCTGGTGATTTGGGAACTCTGATGCAGTGAATTTTTATGAATACTAAATTTCAATTAATGAGAAAAGGACGAAAGTTGCATCAGTACAGCCATCTCTGGTGTTCTCCTCTGACAATAGAAATCAAGTCTGTTCTTGCTGTCTCTCTTGTTTGCTCAGTAACAAGGTTTTCTTTCAACTGTTGTATTTATTTTTTTTTTCCAGTGATGGCCAAAGAAAGAAATCAGTTGATGTTTCTTTGAAATAGGAAAGTGCAAGTTGTGCTATTGCAATATTTCACTTTTTTATGGGATAAAATCTGTACCTGCTCAATACAGCAGTGACTTCAGATGGGAAGTCTAGCATCCACTGCCAGCCACCCACTGGTGGTGGGTTGTTGGTGGCCAGTGAGACCTGAGCAATATGCCTGTGTTCTCTGTTTGGGGGGAAGCATGAAGTAAGTGGAAGCATCTGCTAAAAGCCATCAAAAGCAGAGCAGCATTGCCATCCTCAGTGTCGCAATTACTGTGCTGTAGTGTTCAGTCCTCATTGAGTTCACCAGGTAAAACTCCCACTTTCTCCTTGGGTGAGGATTTAAATGCATTGGAGACCCTTTGGTGAATGATGTCTTTGTAATTGTAACTGGCACTCAGACCCCCAGGCTTCTGGCACAGAAAGGCAGAAGAAGCATTCATGAAATAGGGAGCTGTGCGCACATACCGACATACACCAGCCCTGCTACAATAGCACAGGGAGTGTTTATGTCCAGCCTTTCTCAGAACAATGACAGACTTTATGGACTTAATGGCTCTTCTGTTGTTGTTCATGGATGTTTCTGGTGGGTGAGAGCACAGCACACCTTCTGCACTGGCTTCCTCCTGTCTCTTGGGCACTGCTGAATGCTGGGGAGATTTTCATGTCAGCCTTTTTATCTGAAGAGAGCAAACATGTTTCTTTGTTCTCTTCTGTAGCTGCTTGCAGCAACATGAGGAAAACATTATTGTTAAAGTTTGAATAGCTGAAAAGTATGGCATTTTCCTAAGTTTCATGTCATTTACCTAAGATAACTACAAAGCCTATGTCAGAGGCAGGAAAGAGTCTGATATATGTCTGATATAAGTTCCATTCACAGTTTGAGAGTGAGTCTTCCTGCATAAAAGCACTAGTGGGAAGTTCACTGGAGTCTCATAAATGAGAAAAAGTTGAAGAAAAGGTTGAAGGAAACA
Organism: Agapornis canus; assembly: GCA_036873685.1. Lineage (NCBI taxonomy): Eukaryota > Metazoa > Chordata > Aves > Psittaciformes > Psittacidae > Agapornis > Agapornis canus. The sequence goes on from JBAFWW010042059.1 coordinate 24,814, forward strand.
GAAAAAAACAAATTGCAGAAGGAAGAGGACAAGCTAAATAGCTTTGTGGAGATAGGAGGTACATAGTCCTTAGATATACTTAACTTCTGACAAAAGACCCTGTAGCAGAACAGGGGTATAGCTAGCCCATGTCACATACTGTTGGGTGACAGACTTGTCCACAGTCTTGGCTCCAGCCACCTTGAACCATCACAGTTGTGGTGCTTTCAGAGGTGGGTGTGCTGTAGTCTTTGAGCTGTACTGTCCTTCCTAGGCTGTCCATCAGGGGCTTTCAAGGACCTGTCAGACAGTACTTTGTGTCAGTGGTATTTTCTAATTCAAAGTTGCAGTTCATGCTAGCCTGTGGCTAATCCTCACCATGTTTTCAGTTCCGGAGTGCAGCGTTTTGATCACTGTCATGGAATGTATCATCTTACTGATGGTTCAACATCATTTGAGTTTCTTCCTGCAAGTTGCTGTGTTCTTGCATATTATCTATCTTTAAATGTAATTTGAAGGGGGACTGAAGCAGAAATGTGCTTGTTGTGAGGGAACAACTGTGTACTATGTTAGATAAATTTGGATGCTCCTCAGAGGCCTGAAATTTTATTGGAAAGTTAATGACTGTTTTTTCTTGTCCCCCTTTGGAAGCTCTGAAGCTAATGAAAAGTACACTTCTAAATTATTTTCCAGTTCACAAAACTCTTCCTGTCATTACCTTATCCAAAAGCCATGAGCTTCTCAAAGAAGGAGAAGAATTTGAAGTTACATGCATAATCACGGATGTGGACAGCAGTGTACAAGCTAGCTGGATTTCTCACAGAAGTGCGGTGAGTTCCTTTAATTGCATCATATATGCCTCAACACAGGACGCAAACTGTAGATATTCACGTACTTGTCTTGGATACCTAATGCTGTATCAGTTTGGATTTGTTGCATTTCCAAAGGTTCCACATCCCACAGACGGATGAAGGGCCAGCAACAACTGTCCTATGCCTGTGCAGGTGGCTGAGAGGAAAACCATCTGCATAGGCTTCCCCCCCCCAAGCAGAAATTGAAGTTAGGCTCTTCAGTGTAAAGTTTAGGTGACCTCTGTTGGGCTGCCTAAATACGGAAGCATGGAGTGCCTACACACACATTGCAATCAATGGGAGCTGCAAATATCAGCACATGGACTGCAAATTACATATTCTAGTCGTTATCATTAAGAGTAAAATACCTGCTAATTAGCATGGGACTGTGTGTGACAGGAATAGTAGTAAGCATTTGCAGGAATGATTAATTCATTTAAATTACATGGTGTGCCTCAGTAACTGGGGAAGTTCTGAAAAATGAACCAGTGAACTGGCTGCTGTCTGTAGTGACAGATGAAGTTACTGCCTGGCATCACCAATTGAATTATTGGCAGGCTAAGTGTTCCAGTAGAGTTGATTACTGGCAGCATAGCTATTCTGCAAACAAGGGACGGAGAGATCCCCTCCCCTGGTCAGCCAGAGTGCTGACAGCTCTGCCTCTGAAATGAGCAGCAGGCACTGGGTTGTTTCTAAGGATGCTTCTTGGTCTTCTGGGTATACCCTGAAATTTCTATTAATTGAAAGCCCTTGTGAAGACCTGTTAGTAACTTCTGCCATATATGATGCATGCTAATTGACTGGTCTTTTACTGCTACTGGTGGTGACCAGAATATGTAATTCACAGTCCACATGTCTATGTATGTATGGAAGAAAAGACTTCTGTGATGCTGTGATGTTTGGATAAATCACATCTCCTCAGGCAGATAATGAACAGGAGGCCTGTTCTCTGGGGCTGGGTATGCCATGCTTAGCTAATCCACTGCCTCTGGCAGAGCTGCTGTTGTTAAGTGCTCACTGCTCCAGAAATCCCACCTCGCAGCTCTGAAGGTTGGGGAGGTCTAAATGAAGGTGGCATAGGACATGCAGATGGGGCTTTTGGTTCTTTGCCAAGGTCAACTGCAAATCCTTCATCTGAGAACTTAATTTGTTCCCTTACTTTCCTCCCTTTTCTTTGTTATGGTATGATGGAACTGGGGCCTTCCCTTAAGTTTTTATGCTTTCTCACTTTTCACTTTTTAAGAGCCATGAGGAAAATATTTTTGCCCAAATATGTTTGACCTTTCTGTCCTCTCTGGTGAATAGTAGGTGATGCTATCTTATAAATATTGACTTTCAAGTTAAATTTTGTACTAAACCAGAATACATTAAATTCATGTTTAAATAGATGCAGAACTATGTTTTCTCCTGAATAGGTGGGTGGAAAAATACAAACCACTTCTTCCTCATATGACTGAAGTTATCATCACTTCTCAAAATTAGGAGACTTGTTATAAGCAAACACACCCATACAAAACAAACTTCATTTGTGATTATTATAGCTCGGCAGGAATCAAAATTGTGTTGAGAAGATTAAATTTATATAGAAGCTCTTAGAGATAATCTTAAAATCATAACAAGTCCAAGTCTGCCTTTGGATTAATCAATGTAAATGTATCAGTCTTTCCAACCACACTAAGCATTCTCACAAAAACTAAAGTCAAGACATCAAGGCATTTCTTTCTGTGCATACGTAGGCATAAAGTCATGATACACTTAATGCTTTGAAAAGAGAATGAAGTTTCCACTTGCCTTTAAGGTTAAGAAATCCAGATTGCTATGGACCAGGAATACAAGAGTGTTACAAGAGGAAAACCTGCTGCTTGCAGGTCTCTCTGCAGTATGTGTGTGATCCGAGGAGATGCTTGGCCTGATGCCATAGTGCAACACAGTTTATAATGGAGCTCTAGCACTTTAAGTTCTCACTTGTCATTCATTGGAGGCTTCAGTGACTTTTAGCCATGACTTGAGTGGTGAACCTCACTTCAGAGTTGCAGTGACTTTTTACAATAGCTGCAACTTTTGAGCTTTAGGAAAGTCAAGAGCCAGTGGCCATTTTGCATGAAGCCCCACAGCTAGGGTCATTGTTAGTACAAATAAAACATGTCAGTTCCTCACCATCATCAGCATTAGAAATGTAGACAGAGTAAACTGGGTCTGACTTAGGGCACAACACCCTTTTCTACACACACACACACATGCACACACACACACATTCTTGCTTTACACTGGAGATTGAGGAGGAAAAAAATAAAGAACAAGGGGAAGAACCAGGACTTAGGAGAGGACATTATCTCCCAAAGACAGCTGATCACATGCTTGTTTTGCATGAAGAGATTCTAGTGACAGGTTTGCATGCTGGCTTATTATTCCGGTTTAAAGTTATGAATATTAATATAGCAAAGTTATAATTACTTCTATTTTTAATTTATCTAGGAAAGATGCTGCATACACAGTGTTTTAGATGTTAATTGTTTTTTACCAACAGATTGTTACAAGCAAAAGCAGAAATTTGGGTGATTATGGATACGAAAGGAAATTAACATTGAACATCCGTTCAGTGGGAGTTAATGATTCTGGAGAATTCACATGCCAAGCAGAAAACCCGTTCGGAAAAACCAATGCCACAGTAACCTTGAAAGCACTAGGTAAATAATTCTTGTGGAAATCTTAACATTCCTAAGAGCAGGAGGTGGAAAGTGAGAACACTGGGGAGCTATCCCTTCCATCTCTCTCCTTTCCTCCACATTGCAATGAGTAAAGTTGCTTCATTGAAAGGTTATTGCCAACTGGTACCATATGGGATGGCTTAGGAATGGTTGTGGTGTGGATGACTACTTTAATTTACATAACCCTTTGTATGTTATTAGAATGTGATATTAGAACAACCACCCAGCAATGTTTCCATCGCTGGTTTGTTTCATCCTTCCTGGTTTAATTTTAAACTGAATCCAGTCTTAAGGAAGCAAGTCATTCACCTTTGCCTGATGCTATCCCTACACTTAAGTAATTCGGCAGCACAAGCATGAAGCGTATCTTTAATACCTACCCTCCAAGCACAGGAAATTTCACTGATATCAGCGTGTCACTGTTGCTTATGTAGAAGCTTTATATATACTTCTATTTAAAATAATGCTGTTAGGAACGTTATAGTGTGCATAGACAGTATGAAATTGTTTCGATGCTCACCTCTGTCGTATACCCACTATCCATCATTTCCACAGGTTTTGGATCATGTCCCTTAACACTGAGCAAACTCCCTCTCTCGTTTAGTAACAGGCTCAGTTAGAGCCTGCAACATATTAACTTAGATGACACACAGTGCCTTTTGCATTTTAAAGCTGCAAAACATGCTGATTTGATAAATTAAGGACAATTAAGAACATGTTGGTGTAGTTAATATGACCATTCTGAAGAAGTCTGCATACTTGGCTACAACTGTTTCAGTTCCTTACCATTCAAGGGTATAGTAACTGAGGGAAGTCTTGGATCCTTTTTCCTTTTCAAATCTGTTTTTTGGTCACACAGATACTCGTTGCTTGGTTTGCTTTCTCTGTTAAATTAAAGAAAACAGAAGTGTTTGACCTGTGCATGTCAGAGCAGCAGTGGTTTGAGTGTCCTTAACCTTGATCTACCATTCAGGGAGGTAGGGCTCAATGTCGAAGATATTTCCTCACTTTTTCAAAAGAGAGACAAAATTCATACATAACAGAGGAAAACAGCATGAAGTATGAAACAAAATATTTTCCCCAAAGGGAACAATATGAAAGCATTTATTGTAAGAGGAGGAAAGTTTTTAACTACAGAAATTATTAGGACTATGACTGCATGTGCAAATGTGGCTTTATTAAGGGTTGATTTAAGGTCTGGGAACTAAAATAAAGCACAGCCTTATAAAAAGTAGAAAATAAAGTAACAAGCTTGTGTTTAATAAAATGTAAAGTTTGTATTTAATAAAAAATGCCAGAGAAAAGCTGGAATCTTTCCTTTTCAAGGTACTTTTTTCTCCCACCCTCTCAAATTTGTCTTAAAATCAGATAAACTCTACCTTCTGGATGCTTTTCACCATTCATTGTCAAACTGACTATATTTATCTGAACTGTGTCAGCACTCAGGGTGCTGGGAAGTGTATGACATGTACTGGAAGATCCTGGGATTGTATCAGGTCCTAAATCACTATGGCTTTAACATTTGCCAAAAGATTTACAGGAAATAATGGGTACTTTTGGTAAATTTCCTAATTACTTTTTTTAATAGTTAATTTAACTGTAAATATTTTCCAGAACCTTGTTTTGGGTACTGATAGCGCAGTCATAAAACTTTATTAGCAGACTCTTGGGCCTAATTTAGAATCTAGGTTTATACAGAAAATAGAAGAAAACTGAATGAACTAAAAAACCTTCAGTTTCCAGATACAAATCTTCTCTTTCCTAATGATGGGGAACATTTTAGAGCATACCTGCCTGCTCTGAGTTTACTTCATCCTTTCTTCTCCAAAACATCTGTCAAGCGCTCTGGCAGCTCCATATGCTTTCATCAAGCCCCACTGGTTCTGGTTTTCCTGAGCTCAGGTACCCAGCTGGCCACAGCAGTTTGATTACTAGAAAGTGGGAAGAAGCAGCGATCTGAGATTGACTTTTGTTCTAAATTCAAGCTCTCTCAGTAAATGTGTTTTCTTGTAATTGCAATCTTCTTGTCAAACTGGTAATTCCTGTATGAATTTGTGTAATAGGACTGAAAAATGTGTCTTCTTATCAGCTTCAGGATTATTCACTTTGAATTTATTAACGAAATTAAAAACACTGCAGTAAGGATGCTGCTCCACATGATATTATGGAACAGAACTGCATAATAATAAGTGATATTTGCCAAATAAAATATTAAGACCCAGCAGTAGATGAACAGAAATGCTTTAGGATAAGACAATTCATATCCAGGACTGTGGACTTAGCGAATTTTTGTCTAATTACAGTTTTTAATAGATTCATTCTTGATGTCATTCTTAATTACCATTGACAAAGAAACCTCAGATTCTCTAGTATATTGTCATAAATGATCAATTTATGCTGTTTTCTTAGTGTTTCTTTCTTATCAGCAACTCTTAAGTTTTTGAAAAATATAAATACTTGAATAATCAAACTCATGCTTGCCTTTTTCCAAAAGCAAAAAGGGAGTATTTGTCACCACAAAATGGAATCATTTCTGTTAAGGCACTCAAGACTGCTTTAAGTCCTGTGTCTCATTGCTATATAAAGCTGGTGGCCTTGGTTTTGACAGGTGAGGGTTCAAGTTCTGCTTTGTAGATGAGGTTTCCTCTTTCACAGTTATCTGGATGCTTGATCTCTTATCTTGAAGTAGTCTTAAGTGTGGTTAGTGTACTAACAATCCTCTAAATGGCCCTAAAAATGTTTTTCTTTTCTTCTTATGGCTATCAGTTAAAGGATTTGTCCGTTTGTTTGCAACAATGAATACCACAATAGATATAAATGCAGGACAAAATGGAAATTTAACAGTTGAATATGAGGCATATCCAAAACCAAAGGAAGAACTCTGGATGTACATGAATGAAACATTACAGAATTCATCGGACCATTATGTCAAGTTCAAGACTGTGGGCAGTAACAGGTAATATGAGTGACTGTAAGTGCTATAGGTTTCCCTTTGGAACAGCAACCTAGAATCTGCTCCAGAAAGAAAAAAGTGGAGATGGTGAGAAAACTGTGATTATAAAAGATGTCGTAGTATGCATGGCTTACCACAGTAACTGGTGCAAAGTCTGCTTACCTAGGCTTGGGATAGTATTTAGGTAACCACACCATCTGCTGGCCAGTGTGCCAACGAGATGCCATCCTGTCCAATAAGAAAACCCAAGAATTTAAAGTTGTTTGCCCACTGCCACAGCACAACCCAGTGCTCTAGACAAAAGCTTATGTTTTTAATTCTGCTGGGCGCTATAGTCTTCTGAGCCATGGTCCTCCAGAAATCCAGAGAAGCACCTAGCACCTGTGGCCTGGGTTGTGTCCACCCTCAGCAAGGCAAAGAGGAGGCTGTGGTGGGTGCATGAGGTCTGAGCCTGATGCTGAGCTGTCACCCAGGTACAAACCTGGGTGTTAGAAGTGGCAGAACTTTTGGACACTGTAGCACAAGTGCTATTGCAATGCAAGGTAAGAGCATCTGCATGGAGAGTATCTGCAGAAGACAGTGTGCTAGTGATTCACTTCTCAGCTTCTGTGTAGCAATTGCCTGTTCACTGCAAGTTGTGAGCATCCGTAATGCTTAGTTTTTTTCTTTACAGTTACACAAGTGAACTTCACCTTACCCGATTAAAAGGAACAGAAGGAGGCATTTACACATTTTTTGTGTCCAATTCTGATGCCAGCTCCTCTGTAACATTTAATGTCTATGTAAAAAGTAAGTGAACAGTCTGAAATATTTCATTATCATAGTCATTGTATTTTACACAACATAATGTATGCACAAGATGTCACAGTGTGGTTCAGCATATGAAAGGCTTTCTGAAATAAAGCACATGCTGGAAAACTATTTAAATGTCAAGATATAAAAGTGCAGAGTACTTACACAAATCCACCTACTATACAGCATGACCTTACATTCTAGTGAACATATTCCAGAGGTTACCAGAAAGCAGCTAGATACAAAAAAAAAACTTCAGCACCTGAAAACAAGATCTCAAATATAAGCATGTATCATAAACCTTTGATAATTTAAGGTGGAGCAAGATAATGCAGGGATTATAATTTGCATTTTTGGCAGCACAGTTAAGCTGTTATTTGTCTTTAATTTGCTTGAGTTGGATGCAGAGTTTGAATGCTTGTCAGGAGAATTATTCGCTTGTGCCTTTTGGCACCTAAATAGTTTTGTATAATAATATAGGTCACCATTGTTTTAGAAGAATCTGCGTAACTTTATGACTGCGTGTGCTGTCATCTTTGGGACATCCTTGTTAAAAAAGAGCATCAGTCTCAGTTCCAAATAGCGTTCTTCAAGACAGAAGCTAAACGTCAAAATTAATTCAATCAAACCTTCAGGAAGTCCTGTCCTTCTTAGCAGAGCCATTCTGTTAGAGTGTTTCATGCTCTCAGCAGACAAATATTGGCAGCTGCTAAAGGCCAGGCTTAAGGAAAATTAAACTAGGAGGGGACTGCATGCAAACTGGAGAAACTAGGGTGAGGTAGGCAATGATGCCTTCAAGCCCAGCAGGAGGAACTGTGTAGATTGTGGGCGAATGCGCTACAGATAGTTCTGTGTTGCTGCTATGCTTTAGCAGCCATGTGTCCTTCTGCAGGCGTAGGTTTATGCAGAGGACTGTTGAGGCTTCCACAAACACACAAAATCCTAGATACTATTTTCTGAATTCTTCTCATTTATCACTGAAGGTCATCACTTGTAGCTTCACTGTTAGCAATGCCATAGTTTGGGTCTAGAAATGTCAACTGGGCTTCTTTCAGAACATGGTATTTCTTTTTTCATCTGTGAATGTTGTCATTTGTATCCTTGTGCCTTTTCTGTTTCCCAGCTGTGATTTTTGAGGTGAGGGCTCTAGTGACTTCATATATCCTTTGTCTCAATGCGTGAGTGTGGGTTACAATCACAAGGGATAGTTTTACTATTTTACAGATTAGTGGAGCAAATTGTTGAGTCAGAATTCAATTTCTGGGAAGGAATGTGAGAAATTGCAGGTTGCCTGTGGAACTGCTGATTCACATGAGGCTGAATGGTGTTTTTTGACTTGCAGCATCATGTGAGTGCTTGGAGTGAGGGGCTGTCCATTGTCCTTCCAGTTCTCCCAGGCTCTGCAGGCTGCTTGGGAGCAATCTGGTCACAAGAACTGAAAAAAATCAACCCACAGTTTCGTCATTGTTAGGTGTCAGTTCTTGGTGCAGTGCTCCATGTTGCCACCTTTCAGGAATGTGCTACTGAATGAAAGCTGAAAACCCCTATAGATGTTGGTTAATAAACCAGACTAGGAAAAGCGCGATGAAGCTCAAGGATGGTCAAGGCAAGAGGGAGGAAAGACAGTTTAGTTCTTCTGATTGGCTTGTCCATACAAACATCAGTATTCAAGGCTTCTTTCCTCTTGCTTCAGCTACTGGCCTTGTAAATAGTAAGATCAATCTTGGGATGCAACGAGCACATTTAAGCCGTCTCATAGAGTTCTCATCACCATGCACTGTGGCTTTGGGTGGACTGCAGCCATTGCTGAAGCAGATGGATTTGACACACTTGACTCCAAAAGAGGGCTGTTTTTTGGTGTTTTGACTAAGCTCATGCAAATATTTTTTCATTTTGAAAAGAAGGCATGAAATAGATTGATCCTTCTAGGGGGCTGTTTTTAAGAAAAATACCCTGGTTTTAGTGGTTTATAAAATCTCATCGCTTAGGTTTGAAATATAAACTGCATGACAGCATACTATATTATCTGACATAGCAGAGTAACTGCCAAAGGTCAGCCGTGTGTGGTGAGTCAGATCCTGATCTACTGGTGCATCCTGACCTGGCACGGTTGTCAGTGGGGATTTCACATAAATTGTTGGGATATAGCTTGTGATGTTTACATGTCTGGGGCAGGTAATCAGCAGAAAGTAATCAAACAGGTAAAACAGGATTTGTAATCAGGAGAATATCTTCACATAAACAAAAAGCAATGCTGCAGCATTTGCTAAAAGAACCCAGTGCAGAAATTCTTGCACTGGATTTAAATGCATTTAGGAATTGCATACGCTAATCTGAAAAATACAAAATTGCTTAAAAATAGTGGTTTATAATAAATGTAATATAAAGTAAGGAAGGAAGGAGCTCTGAAATTAGGAGCCAAATGGAAAATTCCAGCTTGACAGGCAGCATGCTGAATGGAGTTAAAATTAAGAATTTGTAGAAATCTCCAGAGTAGCAAAGTGCAGTGCATCTACCAACTGGTAGAAGAATCTTCCAACTTGTATCAGAGTTTAGTGTAAAATAATATCCGGGCTTAATTATAGTCAGCAAAATATTATCTATGCGGTTGCTCATGCTGCAAAGAGAAAACTGGTATTACAGATTGCGTGAAACCAAGCTCAGAGTTTTTTTCTGTCACTGGACTATGCAGTGAAGAGTTGAGGAGTCACCGTGATACTATAGAAAGATTTGTTCCTAACCAGAGAATGTAGCTGCAGGAGGAAAGCCCTGTCTCTTTGTCTGTGATGACAGACAATACTTACTCAGTGTTACTTTTTTAGCCATTCACTTTGTTAACAATGACGAAAAGGAAATCGGTAATAGAAAGCAATTAAATGCACAGCGTTATCATACAGAGCACTGAATTAAAGTAGGAGTGGCCTTTGATACATTCAGAATCATTAATAAAAGCTGAAAAGCAGTTAATAAACTTCATAAAATTGTAAGTTTTAAGACATCTAATGGCTGATTACAGATGGCAATATGCATATACACTGAGCAATGTAATGCAACGTTAAATATTTAAAGAGTTAAAGCCAAACCAGTAAGCAAAGTCTAGTCACTAAAAGCCTGTCTGATATCAGGGTTAATGATGCAATGAAAGTCATAAAATCTAGCACAGTAAAATCTCTTAAAAAGAAGGTGCTTGGTAACAGCTTGGCATCTGTTTGCAAAAGCCAGTCCACCTTTGCTCCAGCATCCCTCAGAACATTATGCTGGTGGGTGAGGAAGATGCTCTGGCTGCCAGGAAGGTGTGCAGGTGCAGTGACATGTGTGTGGCCTGAGGTGGCAAATGGCACAGCCCAGGGGGTATGGTAGTAGCAGCTGCCTCAGTCCCCATGGGTACTGGCTGCAGGAGCTCTTTGTTGCCAAGAGTGCAATGCATCCCTTAATTTCTCTGTGCCAGGGAAGCCTAGGAGCCCTCCATGCTGGTAGGGAGAGACACCAGCACATCATAGCGCTTCACCAGGCACATCACATGTAATGGTGTTCTCTGGTCCGATGCTCTCACCAGGCTGCTACAGCTCAGCTTCCCATGGCACCAGGGCTGGACCACTCTGTCTGGGCTGCCAGAGGCATTATCCCTGCATGGCCTCACATCCCCTCTGCTGCTTCAGGATAAGTCCACATAGACTTATGGCCACACAGACCAGCTTTTATTGCACTAGGTTTTTACACCAGAGGAAGCCTGACTAATGTGGGCATTTTCATTTCACTCAAAACCCAACTGTGGCATGATATTTTTTCTGTGGCTTAACATTCTTACTCCTTTTATATTTGACTTTTAATTTCTCTTGTTTCTTGAGTTACATTGTGTTACATACAGCATTGCCTAAAATATAGCATATACCTAAACAAATTGAATGTGGGCAGTGATGATCTAAATACAATTTTGCAATCCAACCAGTTCCAGAAATGTGAATTATGTGTATTCCAAGAGCACTGAGACTGGGTGAAAAGCAGTGTACTCTCAGAAAGTTCCTCACCAAATGGGTAATGCTGAAAATCCGTCTCAACATTTTGCAACAATGTTTGGTTCTTGGTAGTTTGCATAAAACACAACATGCAGATTTAGAAATGAAAGAACATTTGGTTCCTGTAACATGAGTCATGAGGATATGCTGTGTGATTGAGAATATATGTGTGCTTTATTACCTCTAATTTAATCAGCAAGTAGAATACTCATTAAAAACTAACACTGTGCAGTCTTTGTACGTGGATTTTATCAGAAATAAACTCGTGTGTTCCCACTGTAGTCTGTGCATCTTTACTATTTTCTAGAATGCTAGAAGTTCATCTTACATACATGTGAAGTTGTATTAACTGATAATGGACTTGTAATCTCATACCTGTCAAGTGAACAGTGTCATTGCAATATCATCTGGTTTCTCCATTAACGTCTTTCTTGGTGATTTTGCAAGGAGACTAAGGTAATATTGTGGGAAATAAGGCCTTTAATTCAAGTTTCACAGAGAAAAACAGTTCGCTGTGCTGGCAGTGCCCTTTGCTGAAGCCTATGACAATGGACTCTGAAGTCTGTTTCATCATTCTAGTTTCCTGCCATACTTGAAACAGCAGCTCCTGATCCAAGTGCAGGACTAGCTCTGGTGCAGGATGTGTCAGGAAGCATTGGTTGGCTGGATTGCTTTCTAAACTACCAAAGTAATCATGAATTATCATTTGTAGAGCTAATATGTTCAGCTAAATACTAGCTTCCTCTGTGTTCAGTGTGTCAAAGTCAGGCAGTTGGGCACTTTGGTAGCGGTGTTCTATAGGGATGTATGTCCTCTGTGGGGACTGGAAGGTCTGCACTGGTTGCTCTGTAGTTCCTTTTCTGGCTGAGGTGTAATATTTAATACACAGGGCAGATGTAAGAGAGATGTGGTTTGGCAGATTTAGTATGCTTGTAACTGTGAAGAAACTGTCCCTTTTACAGGTGGGTAAAGTCATGCTGTGCAGGAACAGGAACTGCACTGTTCTTTGGTTGTTTAAGCTCTGGGCTTTGCTGGTTTAGGATCTTTCATCAAACCACAACACTCAGTGGAGTTAGGTACTCTTCCAAAATCCAGCCCAAGCATTCGGTGTAAGATCTAGTATTTTCACAGATGGTCAGTGCTTTCAGAACACTGTTTCAGACCTGGACATACTTGAGCATGTGAATCTCTGTTCGCCTAAGTAATTCCACAGATAATGATGCACCCAAGTTGCTGAGCTGAAATGTAAATGTCAGTGCAGATTCTGTGTACCCCTAATGTGTGACCTCCATTTTTGTTTATTGCAGCAAAACCTGAGATTCTCAATTTGGATATGCTTAGCAATGGTATTCTCCAGTGCGTAGCAGCTGGATTCCCAGCCCCAACCATATACTGGTATTTTTGCCCAGGAACTGAGCAGAGGTGAGTTAAGTAAACCAGAGTCTCCAAAGGTTATTCTAGATGCAACACACCCCTTTACAATTAAAAATTAAGACCATAAAATGACTTGATAACACTTACGTTCAAATGTTACATCACTTTTTTCATCATTTTGGCATTGCATTATTTGCAGTGGTTTGAGAGAAGGCAGGGGTATGTTTAATTATTCTCCTTTGCATGCTGTCCTTGGAAGGGGGATAACCAGCACTTTCTGCCACAGACAAGGAAAAGTCAAACTTTCTCTCTGCCACAAGCTAGCTAAGATTTTCATCAGTTTGGCCCCGATGACACATTCTGTATGCAGTTTCACAGAATGACAGTCACAGAATCACCTGCAAATATGGCTGTTATCTTCTGTTTATTGTGTAATGATGTAATTTTTCAAGACATAAAGGAATTAGATTTCTATTCACATGAAGTATATGACAAGTAAACAAGAGTGAAGTTATTATGAATATAACCTGATGTGTAGATACCACACTTCTAAAAAGACTGTAGGGTTTCATTGTGAAGTGAGCATTTCTGAAGCACGTTCTAAGGTTTGGTTGAATTCCACTGTGGGTGTAGATGTTGTACTAGCAAGTCAAGTATGCAGTCTCACCTGTGTAATTAGATTTGTTTCTAAAATAATTGTTATTTCCTTGATTTTTTTTAAAAAATAGTACTTTTTTCTCTTGTCTTAACTGTGTCCTTATCTAGTATGTAACATACGAAAGAGAGGCAGAATCTTGAGAGAGCAGTACCGGTTATTTTCTGGCTGCATATAAGCCTGATGGTATTGTGTGTATATTATGGAATATTTTTTTGTGTGCTGTAATAAAATTATGTTTGGGGAAAGTTTTCAAGAGTAGGTAATAGACCACAACTTCCTGGAGGTGAAGTTGGAGGTGCAGTTTGAATGGTACATAACCCTTAATGGACTTACAGATACTAGATACCTACTGTAGGTATCTAGCCAAAAGCAAACACAGAGACCTCATGGTGTCCAGTTGGGTCAGGCTTGATGTACATATTCATTTCACCCACTATATAGAAGGCAGTGAGACATCATGAGTAGGCTAAGTTTCGAAGATGAGATGGTCAGCTGAACCACTGTGAAGAGCAGTGTTGTTCAGTTATCTGATGCTCTGGCAGTGACTATCTGCCTCAACAGCAGGATCTGTCATCCATTGCATGGCAGGTAACTGTCAGTATTGTTTCTCTTAGGTGTTTTGATTCACCAGCAATATCTCCCATGAATGTCAGTTACACAAATTCATCAGTGCCATCATTTGAACGAATCCTGGTTGAAAGCACCATTAATGCCAGCATGTTCAGGAGCACTGGCACTGTGTGCTGCGAGGCCTCTAGCAATGGGGACAAGAGTTCGGCTTTTTTCAACTTTGCTATTAAAGGTAATGTCTGGAATGAATGAGACCATAAAACGTGTGTGCCATTCAGCTCTTTCTGTAAGAAGATTTTAAGTTCTTTACCTTTGCCATAAAGAAGTTTGCAGTACTGTGGCTGGTCATATGCTGACATATTACACTGCATGCTCTGCCTGCCAAAGTGTTTCCTTTTTCAGTCTAAGTTTTTCAATGAATATTATGGTATAATCTTTTTACGGCTTCAGATAAGCAGCACGGTAGGTGACTGGTTGTCTTCTGTCTGTACATCACCAGGGCAAACCACCTACAGCATTACACTGTCTTTCACTGTCTCTCTCTCTCTTCCTGGTGTTGTCTATTCTGACTGTTTAGTCCATCACTTCTTTTCCAAGGGTTCTAAATGTTTTTGCAATGTCTCAGGATTTCTAAATGTTTTTACAATGTCTCAGGAAAAATGCAGTCCCAAACTTCCCTGGAGCCTAAAGGCCCTGCTGCTGTAAAAGAAGTAACAACATACTGCAAAAGGACTTGAGAGTTTTGTAGAAGCGTTTGTGGGGGAAAAAAAGCACTAGAACATAGATGACTTGAAATGTGCTTGTAAATCTGTGCTCTTTGCAGAATCAAATGTTCTGCTTCTTTTTTCTCTTTTACACTCAGATATAACATATAAACAAATAAGCCAGATTTGGGGCAGATGGGTTTTACTGGAATGGTAATCCTTCGCTACTTGTCACAACCTCTATGCGTAAAGACTGTGCTGTAGAGATCACACTTGGGAGAAAAAAAAAGAGAGAAGAAATTAGGACTTCAAAAAAAGCTTTCTTTAACCTAACTTGACTGAGATCATGCAAGTCTGTTGCATTAATCAATCATGCCTCCTGATTGTTGAAGCTGAGACTCCTTACGCAACTAACTGGATAGCTTCTGTGCCAGCTCTGTCCCCCACAGCTCATTCAGGAAAGTTATTCTGGCATATCTGGAGCACATCCAGAAAAGTCAAAAACCCAAGTCATGTTGCACAAGGAAGAACCAAGGAAAGGTTTTCACCTGCATCTTTTTAATACAGTTTTTTAGTACTGAAGCAGAATTTTCTCTTTCTTTCCAGAACAAATCCGTACCCATACCCTTTTCACCCCTTTACTAATTGCATTTGGAGTTGCTGCAGGACTGATGTGCATCATAGTTGTGATTCTGGTGTACATATATTTGCAGGTAAGGCTAGAAGCCCCTTTGCCAGAATAAGGAAAGTGTGTGAGCTTCCTGTGGAGGCTTCAGGAGTGACAGCTGTTCTCCTTCTTTTCCAGAAACCCAAATATGAAGTTCAGTGGAAAGTTGTTGAAGAAATAAATGGAAACAACTATGTTTACATAGACCCAACGCAACTTCCTTATGATCACAAATGGGAATTTCCTAGAAACCGATTGAGTTTTGGTTAGTTTAGATTCATTTAACTTAATCTGCAAGGTGAAAACTTCATGTCTCATATGAGACTTTGGTCAAACACTGGAGGGTTTTGTCAAAAAGACCTGCAATAAAGCAGATAGTGATAATTGCTCATACTTACCTTGGGACAAAAAGCAAGCATACGTATCTACAATAGCTTCCCTGATATCAAGATGAAATATTGAACCCTTCAAGAAGAAGTGCTCCAAGTTGTTACAGAGGTTTGTTTGGTTTTTTTTCTTTATTAGGTAAAACCCTTGGTGCTGGAGCTTTTGGAAAAGTTGTTGAAGCCACTGCTTATGGTCTGTTTAAATCGGATGCTGCTATGACAGTAGCAGTAAAGATGTTGAAAAGTAAGTGCTTTAATATACTGTACTATTTTTCTCACTTCATTGTGGTCAGTGTGTTACATACTGAACATTGTGCTTTGCCTTGCAGCAAGTGCCCATTTAACAGAAAGAGAAGCCTTGATGTCAGAGCTTAAAGTGCTGAGTTACCTTGGAAACCACATTAATATTGTGAATCTACTTGGAGCTTGCACTATTGGAGGTGAGATTATCAGCAGATTATTGATTATTTCTGTTCCTTCTTTTATTGCCAGAAAGAGGAGCCCTGTGAAGAAGAATCCAGTGCTACCGAGTCTAGGAATCTTAAATACATTTCTTGTTTAGGCAGGTCACAGATCATCATGCCTATCACCTGTGAATTACTGAACCTACATTTTAGGCTCATCCTAAAACCAGTAATGAGACCACTGTAGCTGCAGCTAAACAGGAAGGTTGCTGTTACTGTCATTCGTGTGAGCCACTGTGTGCTTTCTTCTTGAGAGAAGAAAATGCAAAAACGCATGGCGTGAGTTTTTTCCTTAAGCACACTATTTCTCACAAATAAGAAGGGATACGTGAGCTGGTTCCTTGTTGGTATCCAAGGTGAAGTCAACACGCGTGTCTTGTCTAGTCTTCTAGCCTCCTGTTAGAACTGTAAATGTGTCTATTAAGGCACCACTGAAATTACAAATTCTAAGCAGGAGAAAGTTGAGAAAAAGACTTTTCTAAATAAACTGTTGCACAACTCAAAGGTGTCACATTTAATGTTAATTTTAAAAGCTTGTTTTCATACATAGTAAAAGCTACAAAACAGCTGAAATGTCAATACAGAGTGATACAGTCCTATATTTTTAATTTATGTGCATTTTAATATGAAAGATGGTGTTGCTTCTTACACAAATATTTGTTTTTTAAGTTTTGCTTCATTTTTCAAAGAAGAGGAGCTTGTAAAAATTCAGTTTTAGACAGGAGCAAAACATTTCTCACTTTAACATTTAATGATTTAAAAGTAGGACAAAACAATTTTGTTTAAGCAGGCGACAGAGTAGACTCACTGGCCTCAGTGTATGTCTGTCTCAGATGAAAATACACGGCATCTGTAAGAAAATCACACCACAAACACTGCATTTGCTACTATGAAAGCTGTAATTTTTAACTGCAGAAAAATGGAAATAAACTAGTGAGGTTAGGAAACAGTGCTAGAGAGCAACCTTACAGATGAAATAACACGCAGTGCAATTACACATTTAAGGGCTATAGCTGGAGTCATTCACTCAGAAAACATACATTTGATCTATAAACATCCGTGCTGAAGATGACTTGATTCTCCTTTCTGATTTCATTTTAATATTCTAAGACCTTGCGCAATGTAGCTTTCTGTCGCAGCAGGCTGTTCTGTTTGAATGATTTTTCCTATTATACTGCAGAATATAACACTCTACATCATTTCCAAAACATTACTGAAGGAGTGTGAAGCTCTACTGTAAACAGAAGTGAATCAAAAGGATTAATGTTTGAAGCTTGAATTACTCTAACATTTGGAACAAATAACTTCCTTCAGGAAGTGAGCAAAATCAAACAGATGTGTCTGGCCAGAAACATTATCACATGAAGAAAGAGAAAAAGACCTTATTTGTTTAATCTTTGTACAATGCAATGCTATTGAAGGGGGTGGAGGCAAATTAATTGGGAGCCACACAGCTTTAGCTGGAGCATAGTTGCTGATCTGTGAAAGAAGATGCTGTGTTACTTTTCTATAACTTCTCAAGTCTAGACAGTGCTAGCAGTGTGATTTTTAATAGCCCAGCTTATGCATTTGGCTGAATGCTATCTTTAAGGTTTTCTGCTTTAAAAACAATACTCACCTGCCTTCTAAACCTCATGTGCATCTGCAGGTCCCACTCTAGTCATCACAGAATATTGCTGCTATGGCGATCTTTTAAATTTTCTGAGACGGAAAAGGGATTCGTTTATTTGTCCAAAACATGAAGAACATGCAGAAACAGCAGTTTACGAGAACCTTTTGCATCAGGCAGAGCCTACAGTGTAAGTATGATCTGCCGAAACATCCTTGTGTTTTTAGAGGATTGAGAAGGAGGAGATAACAAAGTTTATTAGGGGTAAGAGATGTGGAAGAACCTTCCATGCAGCTGGCTTTGAAGACTCTTCGCTGGGCAAGGAAACAATTAAAGAGACGATTTGTACAGTGGGTGGTTTATTCTAACAGAGAGCAATTGATTGTACACACTCTCTGTTTTACTTTATCAAATTTCCTGTAGTTATTTCATAGAGCTCCTTGGCTCCAGTCTTTGTACGTATTTGTGTTTATCATTCCTGTTAAACTTTGGCAGTGCTCATTTAGTAGCTTGAATGACAATTCCCCCAGTGTTGGGGTGTTAATACTCTTGAGTTCTCCTAAGTGCCTGCCTTCAGAAATTACTTCTTACAAAATCAAGCCAGCACATTACAGTACTAGAGGCAAGCTGCCACTGGTACAGCTCACTAGACTTTGCGTTGACATGGCCTGTGTCACGATTCCGAGATTGCTCTTGTACTTTGGTTTTTTTCTCATTTATTTCATCTGTGTATTTTTAACACTCTGTTTTAGATACCAGCCCAGAGCAGTTTCCAAGTATGTTTCCAAGCAGATTTCCTGCTCACTCTTTCCTTTTGCAAAGTCAGGGGAGATATAATTTGCCAAAACTGAGGGGCTGTTGCAGTACCTGCTCATTTTTATTTTTAGCCTGCTTATTGCCCCAGTGGGACCATTGCTTTGTTTTGGCAGACACGAAAGAACCAGGCAGACCCTTAGGAGGTGGTAAAGTCCTTTGTCCCATCAAGCTGTAGTACTGGTGGAGCTGTTTGTGCCATGGGTGGCTGGTAATGACCCAGAGAGGTTGGGACTATTGAGGCAATGAATATAAAGCAGTGAGTTGCCATTGGAGGTGTGTCCTCTTTTCAGTGAAGGAACCTCACTGAGCACAATTTGCAAGTTGAGGTATAAACAGCACAGTATTTATCAGATTCTTGTATTAGTATTTACTGTAAAGTTGCAGCGCTAAATGGATCTGATGTGTTTCTGGTGGTGACTGAAACTATTGGTAATCTCATTACTCCTTTTCATGTTAGCTCTGTGGCTGCATTTATTGTTCATAAACTAAACAGATATTTCAGGCTAAGGAAGGGCTATGTGTATGAGTTCTAATGGTAATGAAGTGAAAAATGCCAAAGTACATCCATAATTTCTAAAGGTGCCCAACTGTGCATTTATAAACCATATAGGATGAAAATCTGTACATTTGAATTATATATAGCAGTAAGAAAACTTAAAAAATGTAGCAGATGGCTGTCCTAAGCCTCGACTTCTTCAAAATACATGTGAATCCTCTATGGTACTTGGGAATCTCTGAATTTAACATTTTTTACTGTTTGTCTTCTGCATTTCAATTGCCACTTGAGTTGCTGAAATATTCTGGTAGAAGTTGGCCTAAGGAGAAGAAGGAAGCACTAGCAAATCCTGTGAAACATCTGGATGTTAATTTATAGAGGGTGAAGTCTGTATAAACAGTGTATGTATGAAAGGTTTTGTTTACTCACCTGAGCCAAACTCCAAACTTAGAGATGTATCATTAGCTGTACTGAGAAACTGTACAGGCCTTTCTGCATCTTTTTTACACACCCATGAGTTTCCAATCTACAGATCATTTGTGAAGCATTATATTCAGAAGTTTGGAGTAACCTTGGCTTTTTGTTTGGATGCCTTTTGAGACCTGTTTCACTGCACTGTGTTTCATCTCATCTGCTGCCTCTACAGTGATGTTGCCAATGAATACATGGACATGAAACCAGGAGTGTCATATGCAGTCCCACCAAAACCTGATAAAAAAAGGCCAGTGAAGTCTGGTGAGTACACTGATAAGGAATTCTCTTTGCCTGTGGGAGTGCAGAGAGAGGGGCTTCATGGATTTTTCCAGTTTTATCAGACTTTTCTCTCACAGACGAGGACAATTAAAACTCATTAATTGATATGAGAAAGCTTGAGAAAGAACAGTATGCTGAATCACAGTGTCTTGTGTTACTCCACATTTAAATGGAGTATCAGAATTATTTTCTCCTTTTTGGTGATGGGCTATTTATGTGACTCTACTCTGGTACTTATTTAGATCACTGTTTTATTTAACATTAAGACAACTCTGTTTCTAAATTATTACACTTGCTCCACTCAAAAGCTGTTGTTTATATTGTATAGGATCCTACACCGATCAGGATGTTACACTTTCTGTGTCAGAAGATGATGAACTTGCTCTAGATGTTGAAGATTTACTAAGCTTTTCTTACCAGGTGGCAAAGGGCATGAGCTTCCTTGCCTCCAAAAATGTAAGTTAAGAATTTTTCAGAGTTGGACTGAATCGGTACATTTCTGATGTCCTCTAGCATCACTTTCAGTGTTCTAATGTAATCTGTGTGTTTAAATGCTGAATATTTCTGTGTTCTTTTCAACAAGCCCTGCTCTTTCTTGTACCTGCAGCTTTGGCTAATGTTGGAGTTCTGTGCTCTTCGGCCAAAATTGGAGGTTTATATCCCATAAAACAGAATACAGGATGCACAGTAGTCAATGTCAAGCAGTGCTATTGCACATCCACGGTTCAGTCTGGTACAAGTGGTGGCTTTGCTCATGAACAGAAACTAGTCATAGAAATGTCAAGAGAGGAGACAGAAGGGAGGAATTGCAGCATAGTATGTTTGCTGCACCCCGAGACTCCACTGATTAATAATGTCATGTGCTGGGAGATGGCAGGTGCAGCTGAACCCTGCTGAGCTGGGCTGGTGCCTCTTATGGGTTTCATCTCCAGCCCTAACTTGTTTCCTGGAGCACACAAAACTCCTGATGGCTTTGGAGGCAGTGAAAGGAAACCTCGAGGAGTTATTTCTTCAGTCTTCTCTGGTGTATGGGAATTAAAGGGAAGTCAGGAAAAAAATGGAAACCCAACATGTGGACTCCTTCAGAAAAGCAATTAAATCTTGAGAGTTTAAGATTCACTCTCTGCTGGAGAATTTAGACAATAAACAACACTATGGAGACAGTTTTGCAACTGTCTGCATTAGTTCTAAACAACGCTTCGCTTGCTACTCCTCTCATGCAGAATACTTCCTTAAACAGGAGAGGTATCACACTGTGTGCTTTTGGGGTTTTTTTAGCAGTATGGTGAAATGTACAGGATATATCTTGGGTTTTAATTTCTGGAAAGATAAAACTAGCCTAGAGACCCACAGAGAATCTTCACAGGCTACACTGAACATAGTAGGCATTTCTTTGGGTTTCATAGGGGAGGTATTACAGAACAGAAGGGGATTTATACTAGAATAGAAGTCTTAAGCACAGCATAATTGTTTTGTTCTATTGGTTGTTCTTACATTACATTGGAAAAATGTCATTCAACATGTAAACACTGTAACTAATAGAGACACAGGGTAGTACAGTTGCACCTTGGATAAAGAGCAAAACCAAACATGCAGTTTGGCAAAAATAATATAATTCTAGGATCCTGTGTTAACAGTGGAAAATGTGGGTCTAATTCTGCTCCAGAGCAAGTCCACATTAAAACTTGCTTTTGGACTTGTTTTTTCCCCCACTGTTCCTCCTTCCAAACCCTTTGGTTTAATTTTCATCTATTAACAGCTTCAAAACAGGCCTATGGGCAGACACATACTACAGATTTTAGTGGTTTTCATCAGGCTACTCTATCCTTCAATATGAAGGACATCTGCTGCTTAGCACGCATATTCTTTATTTCTTCTTATCTTCCTATAGAATAGCCCCAGAATTCACTATGCATTATTCTTGGGGATGCTTTTCTCTATAGTTTTTCCATTGATACAGACACTGTGGAATTGAGTAGCAAAGGCAATAATGAATGCAACATCACCTGAATGTGAGGTTGGGAAATAATGAGCAATATTACTTTGGCAGTGCAGAATAAACAGCTTTATCACAGAACTAAGTTCCACTGTGATAACACATTGTTGTGCTTAGGCCTCTTCAGTCATAGCGTACATACGTGCCCTTAGCTCCAGCTAGTAAATGCAGAGTAGTGTGGGCTGATGGATAAGATGCCTCAAATTGCCTCACACCCTGAGGGATGGAAGGTCCATGCAGATCAGCAGTGCAGAGTACCCAGCTGCTCTTTTGCAACTTGCTTGTGTATCAAGGCTCAGACACATAAAAGTGCCTCTGTGCAGGAGCAGGGATAGGAGTCTGTCATGGGGAAATAATTTCCTTATTGAGCATGTTTTGACTTAATCACAAGACAGGGCTTCCTCCAATGGACAAAGTCTTTATTCAGTGCAGACTGAACAAGGCAGAGATATGCTGGATGCTTGACCATTCCTTCACTTTACTGCTGCAGTACAGTTATGCTCTTACCTTTACATATGCAAAGTGCAGAATATGTCGGGGGGACCGGGAGGTGAATGAGAGTCCCCTGAGACAGTAATTGTTATTAAAAGTAGTTTCTCATGTAAGCCTGCAGAAGGGACAGAGATTAAGGGATTTATGCAACCTGCAGTTATTTTCTGAGTTTGATTTGCATGACTCTTGATATTTTAAGTAATTTTTTGTAGGGAATTCCTGAAGTTTCATTTTTAAACGAAAAAAGAAAAATTGAACCATCTTCAGATATTCTTTGGACAGCTTTTGCCTGCATACTATATACTGTTTGCAAAACAGGATCTTAACACTCTCCTTTCCAGATGGAAAAAGAGTTAATTTTGTTAGGGACCTGCCTCCCATTCTCTTAACAAATGCACATGGCTTCCACAACTGCATACAACTCATGGAACACAACTCATGGAAAACTCAAACACCCATCTGGAGCTTGGGAAATGTATTCCAGAAAATTGAAATATAAGCTAGCTAGGTCACTGAACATATGACTGTACACTGAAAGATACTGGCATGTGAAAATGTACGGTATTTTCAAATGCTTAGGTCTGCTTATAAAGATCTCGTAGGTACTTAATAATTCAGGTCTTCCAAAGGAGTATTTCTGAAATGGGATTCTGTATCCAAGCTGTTGGCTTTGAGTTACTGCCATAATTTTCACTATTTTCATCTTTTCAGCACTTGTCCCTCAACCGCAATAGTTATTAATGGCAGATTGGAATTATTTTAGAAACAAACCACATTTTCCCCTTATTTGTCCTGTGTTAGGAAACAAGGCAGTGATTATTTTTGATAAAATGTCAAAGAAGAAGTATATGAAACTTTAGCTGCAAATGTGGAACAGTAGAAAACTGAAAGCGACTGCAAATGCTCTTTTTGAAGTAAATGTAAAGACAACCTTAGCTACATGGATCAATGTCATGATAATAAAGATACTACACTAGAATGTTTAATCATCTGAGTAAGCTTATTCTCACATGGCTTCGTTGTGACTTTCAGCTTACCATAAAATGCATAATGTAGTAAGTTGAATAGCTGAGTTACATGTAACCAGGCAACAGCCTGTTGAGATGATTATAAAATAGCTTTGTTTGTTTGTTATTTAGTGCATTCACAGGGATCTGGCTGCAAGAAATATTCTTCTAACTCATGGTCGAATAACAAAAATCTGTGACTTTGGCCTGGCAAGAGACATAAGGAATGACTCCAATTATGTGGTCAAGGGAAACGTAAGTACACATGATACTTAAGCCTGTTTTAAGTTTGGGGAGTTCTTGTTGTCTTGACATGCAAATAAAAGTCTTCCTTACACAGAAATCTAAATTTCTGAATTTTGGTATATATCCATGCTGGTCAGAAATGTTAGCAGGGACAATTGCTGATGTAGATGTGTGTGCTGACAAAACCCTTGGTATGTGTGTGTTGCTATACTGGAAAAAAACATGCTGGTGTCTAAATGCACATTGTAGTGGAGGAGAGGATTTTGCGGCACCAATATAATGCCAAGTCTTTCTGTTACATCTGAATGTACTAAAAGTTATAGCTCTGTGAATAAGTTTTGCCATTGGAATATGCTGGTAGCCCAATCTTAAATATAATTATTTTGAAACTTGTTTTCTCTTGGCATTACTATATTTGTGCATTACTGAAATGGTTCATTTTTAAAATACCTATATAATCTGGGTCTTGCATCCTCTTCTGTGCTGTAACACATCACTCAGACAATGGAAACTGGATTTTGAAGTGTGAATTTATTGATTAGGGCATAGTGGGAGGCAAAAAAGCCATGGTTTTCTTTGATTCCGTAGCCTGAAAGGGTCAGAGGAGGATAGGCTGCAGCTGCCTGGTGAGGGAGAGAGGAAGCAGTGGCTGCAGGAGGCATCCAATTGCATCTGGCCTGATCTTAAAGTAGATGAGGAGTGCTGGGGCATTGCCGGTTGTGGATATTACTGGGAGGCAGTGCTGATGACAGCAGCTGGGGGCTTGCCCAGGAAGAGTGTTTGCTGTCTGTGTTGTTCAGGAAATAAACAACTCTGGTTGACTGTCTGATAAGCCAGCCCATGGCAAATTCATCTCAATAGTATGGCTGAAATATAACTTTTGACATACTGTTGCAAGACCACTTAACAGGTTTCTCCCACAGTAGGACAAATGCTTAGGATAGAATCCTGACTCGTTCCTACAGAAAGGGCTTTCTGTGCCCTTTCCTCTGCTTCAGTTGGCATTCCCAAGGGATGTCTGTCTCCACACAAATGTATGAAAAATCATAGAATCATAGATTCTTTTAGGTTAGAAAAGATCTTTAAGATCCCTGAGTCCAATCATAAACCCAGCACTGTGAGGGTCACCAGTAAACCATGGCCCTAAGTATCACATCTAAACATCTTTTAAACATCTCCAGGGATGGTGACTCTATCACTTACCAGGGCAGCCTGTTCCAGTGCTTGTCAACCCTT
>JBAFWW010042061.1:0-16307 GCA_036873685.1 Agapornis canus
GGTGGTGAGGCACCAGAATGGGTTGCCCAAAGAAGCTGTGAATGGAATGCTCCATCCCTGGTGGTGTTCAAGGCCAAGTTGGACAGAACCTTGGGTGACATGGTTTAGTGTGAGGTGTCCCTGCCTATGACAGGGGGGTTAAAACCTGGGAATCTTACGGTCCTTTCCAGCCCTAACTATTCTATGATTTTATTTTACTCATATAAAGACATCAGAGTATCAAACGCAGAAAATACTTAACAACAAACAGAACTTTAGAAACCAGTAATTAAGTAAGCATGTCTAAAGAGATAATTTAAGGGATAAACTTAAAAAATGAAATCTATATAGTTTAACTAAAGGAGTAAGATAAGTCAAAGAAGACAGTAGCATTAGACAAAGTAGTAACCTGAGGAAACTGAAAACAGTGATGGGTTAACATTTTTTGTGGGTGAGGGAAGAGCAGCTGATATTATTCACATCAAGTTTAGCAAGCCTTCAGACTCCCATGACATCATGATAGATAAGCTGACAGTATATGGGTGGACAGTGATGTGGACTAAAAGCCACAATATGGAGTGGAGCATCTCTCATATGCAGAGAGGCTATGAGAGGTGGAACAGAAGACTCAGTGGGTATCAATATGTCTCAATGCTTGTATTAACTAGTATGTTGAAAGACCAGGCAACTGTAATTATACGCACTACTATTGGCTTCACTTATAAGACAAATTTTTCCCCAAAATCCTTTATGAAACCATTGGTTTTCAAAATGGAAAAGTATACAACCCTTAGTAATCAAAAGTGCTGCTCTGAGCGTTCACAGCAGTTATTCTGGGTGAAGAGAAACCACAAAATATTCTAGTCCAACATACAATTTATATTTAATTTACCAGCACAAGAAAAGAAGTTGACCTTGTCAGTGAATTTCCACTATGAGAGCAGTTTTTGCTAACGGCAAGTAGTACCATGAACTCTGCAATTTACAGGAAACATTATCTTGTGTTTCTTAATACAGAACCCAATAATTAAACATTAAAAATATGCCAGGCTTCTATAATGAAGTCTAACAGAAACTGTCTGTATTCATCCTTTTTTAAAGCTTCTCTCTCAAAAGACAAGTAAACCATGAAGATGCTTATCAGAGATACACACTTAGAAAGGTATGTAAATCCGACTGTTACAATTATTTGCTAAAACAAAGACTCAACCTTTCTATTATACTCCAATTTGGCAATTTTACTGAAATTTATTACTTAAACTTTCAACATTATACATCACTATTAAAGTTCAATAGTAGCATGAAGACTGAGCCAAGTATTTTGCCCTCAGTTCGCTGGTAACAGGGCAAATTAACAGCCTACATAAATGGACTAGTTGATTAACTGTGACATCACTAGCTGATGGAAATAATCCTGCCTAGACTTCATTAAAATAATTTTACTTGTTTGGGTTTTTTGATTTTTAGAAAAAGACACATACCATAATCAAAGGCAACTAATTGCTCACTAACCTCTGCTTCAGCTGCTTGTGATTGTAGAAGTTGTCGTATACGGAGAATGTCCTTCTCTATTTGCTGAATTCTCACCACCCTCGCCTGAAATTAATACATTTTTGTGTTTGATTTTGTTCAAAACCTCCTTTTACTTATTGTATAGAATGACAATATGAAGAGTACTTTGCAAATACTGCCTACAAACCAAAATTACTTCATTCATGTGATAATTCAAGTGTCCCTCATAATAAAACACAGGCATGACTGCAAGCGTTCAAAATGGAAGTAGCTGGGTTTCCAATAAAACTGGTACTCATCTGGACATAATAGGTCATCACACAATACACACTGAAATATGAAAAAAATGTGCCAGTTAACTTCCATAATCTTCCTGTTTCTGAAACTGGGATTTTGTGCAGATCTTTAGCAAATTATTTGACTTTCCTCCCAAATGTTAGAGTTCTACTTGCCTTACAGAGATTTGAGATAAATTTATATTTAGAGTGTCACAAAGGTATGAAATCCCAAATTACTTTTATTACATTGGGTTACTATAATGATTTGGGAATTTTGATTATGTACAGCCTCTAAACACTTTTGGCTTCTACAAATTTCAAGTAATTTAACAAGCTACATATGAAGAAAATTACATACTGCTTCTTTGGTTTGTCTGGGATTTTATAGACACCTCTGAATCAGGGTCTTTTGCAGCCATATTGCTACTCATTTCCCACTGTAACCATTCTGTGGTTAGTAAAGGGAATGTTAAAAGCCCCAAACATTATGGGATACATATCCTCCACCCAAGCTGTACTGCAAAGCACAGGGTGCATTATGACTCTGTGAAACAGTAGGTGTATAAAGTTAAACATCCCTATATGAGCTTGATAATATAATTGTACAAAACACTGTATTGACAGTATTTGACTTTAAAAGTGGAGAGAAAATAATTAGCCCAATCATATCACTAGCTGATATGAACACCAAACTGATTAAACAGGAGTTTTTATGTGTTAATCAAATGGACACACAGGTGAAAAAAAAAGTCCCGATTCTTCTACCTGATTAACATCTACAATGCTACACTACAAAAGGAAAGGCTTTGTGTATCTAGTGGACAATGAAAGGATAAAACCCTAAATATTTCAGTATCTTCTTGATGGCAATTTTTCCCTAATGTAATTTAAAAACAACTACTTCAGGGATAACTTAATTGCTTTTACAGTGATATAACTATAGTCATATCCTTTCTCTGAAAAATATAATCTATTCTCTGCCTCAGCACATTTAGAATTTTGCCAGCAGCCGAGCCTGTTCTACTTAGCTTATTTCACCTCACTCTAGCTTAAGCTTGTTAACAACAAGGGAACTTTCCTGGGATTTCTTATGTCAATGTCCTAACAGCTTCTTCTACAACAGGGCTACCTAGACATCCACAGTGAATCCTGAGTCTGCTCTATTTCACTCAGGACTGGATGATACAAGCTGCACAGCTGAATTTATGCAGGTCACCACTACTGCTAAACCTCAGTAACACAGCCATATGGCTTCCTTATCAGAGACAGTGATTATCCAGGCACATTAAACTTGGGTCTGTCTAAGTACATCTATAGAGACAAATTCCTACACAACCTATAGGTACATAACTGACAATTACAGGGTATTTGTTTTGCTCTAACCATAGGAATTTTCTGAAAAGTCCTATTAAATTGCTCACTTTAACATTTCAGGCAGTTTTTCTAATTACGAACAAAATTAATTTGGAATGTTTCTTAGGTAGCAATACTTTGTGTTGGGTAAACCTAGCAAGAAAAATAGAGCCTAAGGAGACTACTTTTATTGAAAGGACCTGTTTTTGTAATATTTGCTATAAAAAAAACCCAAACAAAATTAATTATTTTACCAAGCTGGTTATTTATCATCCCTGGAAACAACTGGCAATAAGTAATTCAAACTGTCACTCCACTGCAGTGGGGGTACAGTTTTTATAACCAGCAAACAACTGACTATTCCACTTACAGTTTCCATAAAATTACATTCTACACTGTATTTCCAAATGTATGCAACATGATTTGCATACAGAATTGTACCTCATTGTGAACACAAAACAACTCTAGGTGACAGCAAACAACTCCCAGACTTGTATGTGAGTGACATTTCACTTGAATACCTTGTTTTCAAAAATGATGCCTTGCAACATGGTTTCTGGTTAAGAAAATCTAACAATAGCTGGATTTTATTTTAAACTTAAAACATGGTAAAACCCATCATGAGTGAAGCAAAGTAAAGCAATTGCAACTACATGTTTGTTTGAAGCTGAAATGGGAAAAAACTACAAGCAAATAATAATAAAAATATATTCTTTTGGAGAAATTGTCTACACAAGGTCTACTTTCAAACAGGCAGAGAAGGCTGCTTTTTGCTTCTTTATACTGCTGCTTTATACTTCTTATATTCTGATTCTTCTTTTTGTATTTGAATGGCTAACTAAATGCTCTAAGGCTATCACTGTGTTTACACACAGTTTAAAAATACAACTATCAATAATTCAAGAAAAATGTAGGAAAACTTTCTATTCCTTCTAGTAATGAAAGGCAAACTATACCTGTGCTCGCTTCTCCATGTCCTGACAAGTACCTAGCTGTTCTTCCATTGCAGCTCTGATTTGCCTTGCCTCATACTCCAACTGCCTTCTGGTCATATCTGTTTGCAAGGAGAACTGAAATTGAAGTACAGAGAAGACATTTTAGAAAACAGCATTTACATAAAACTACGAAGTATACTTGTCTGAACAAAAGCAGAACAGTTACTTTTTCACAGTAAATTTCATAGACAAACAAAATGTAATAACAGGTGCTTAAAATAAGACTGCATTATTAAAACAAGAATATATACCTGCAAGTTTTGTCAAATAATAAATATAGAAGATATTAAGACAGTATCATTCACCACAAGCCAGGAACATCTGGATAATAATTGGACATCTTCATTATCTTTGATAATGGTGACTTGACCATGAATAGTTTGGAGACACCAAATTAAAAGCCTGCATAGGCTAAAGCTCCACTTTACTTGCTGTTATTGAGAGCTCCTTTCTAGATTGTCTCTTAGGCTAATATTGCTCTCCAAACTAAAATAATCCACTAAGTAACAGACTGGATAGAGAAAAGACCTTTGAGGGACAGAGTTAAAAAACTGTACTGACAAGTAATTAATTTTTCAAACAGATTTTTCAGTCTTCCCCTCTATCACTGACATTTATACTGATAGGTGTGAATTGTAATGTGTAAGATTATGTATGAAAAAATGCATTGTTAAGCTATATCAGCTCTACATAGTGAATAAAATTTTCTGTAGATTAAAATGATAGTAGAGTGCATTACCAAATTCATTAAATATACACAGCATCCAAACAGAGATCATAGCAGCAGATACATGACCAAGCAAACTGAAAGTACTTACATTTTCAGTAAGGGGGAGACTATCAATCCTTTTAGTCAAGTTCTGAAGCTGGGCATAATACCAGTCCTTCTCTTTCTCTTCCTTCTCAAGTTCCGCAAGCAAAAGAGATCTATTAAAAACAGAAGTGGAAAATGTTTCACTATTAAGACCTCATTACGACATGTAAGTACAGAAATAGGTATTGATACCCATTAAAAAAAGATTACATGAGAAACAAGGTTTAAAGGCAGCACTAAGAAGGCTTTTAAAAAGGTGGGTGCAATTTCCTGGCCCGAAAACCTACCCATTCTTCTATGCTAAGGAAGTCATTAGTTTCTTGTGTATCAGGTCCATAGCTATAGGAGGGGAAAATACCTGTATGTTTCCACAAAACTACTTTGAAATCTAACGCCAAGAGGCATTCTGTGAAACCAAAACCCAGTTACTAGCTGTGTGCTATGTTGTATCCTGACTCTTTCAGACAATATGCTTTGTACAATACATCAAACTACATTTAAGAAAAGCCCTAATTCTTACAGGAACATATACATCCATGAATCACATTACTGAATTAAATTATCCCATCAACCTTTGCAAGTGTCTACAAACTAACTTTGTTAACAGTATCAAAACTATGAGTAATGCATGTAAAACCAATGTATTTTTGTATTAAAAATACTTTAAGAGCATTTTTCATGAAGTGTTATAGAAACGCATTGGCAGCTGTTTAAAACATTTTAAATCATTATCATAAGCATACTTAAGTAGTATATGAGAAATATAAGAATACATGCAGACTATCAAGAAAAAAACCCTATCAGATGTTTTACATACTATTTTATAAATCCTTCATGAACTAACACTTTCCAAAACAATACAGTAACATTTCCAGGCAATCTCTTAAAATCTGGCTAGTAAGGATATACAGAGAAGCAACTCTTCCAGTTTGTTTTGGTTTGTGCTTTTTTTTTTGTTGTTGTGGGTTTTTTTTTTGTTTTTGTTTTTTGTCTTTGTTTGTGTGGCTGAGTTTTTTTAACACACATTTATTAGTTTCTTATAAACACTTTCTGAGAGCACTCTTTTTCCTTCTGACATTTTAATATTGGTCATTAATGGCAACGCTAAAATCTCCACTTAGCCAGAAGACTGCTGCAGTACAAGTTTGTCTAGTATTATTTCTCATCCCCTAACTTTTGCACCCCCCTTTCTAAGCTCTAAACTGAGCAACAGCCACATGACCCTTTATATAACATACAAACACATTACACATAATTACTGTAAGTCATCAAGAACAAAATCACAGCCCCTGGTTACTTTGATAAGGCATCCCAGTCATGATTTGAAATGATAATTAAATTTCAACAAGACAGAACTTGATGTGAAGAATTTAAAAATACTTGTTCTAAAGGATCTGTCTTGGTTACTACTTTAAAAATGTTTCAAACTAGTTTTGATGATCAACATTTATAATCCAATGCAAGTGACCTGTCCTTTGTTCAAATGGAAAATTAAAATTGACAGAGTCCTTCATTTCAGCTGCAAGAGAAAGGCATCACAGCCCAGTATGTGAAATCAAATTTGTA
This sequence comes from Agapornis canus, assembly GCA_036873685.1. NCBI lineage: Eukaryota > Metazoa > Chordata > Aves > Psittaciformes > Psittacidae > Agapornis > Agapornis canus. Next base: position 6,498 of record JBAFWW010042061.1, read on the forward strand.
AAAGCATAATTAATGCAATCCTTACAGAAAGTATTTTTACCATATGAGGATTTGCAAATGTGAAAGGACTGACTAATTCTGCCTCTGGATGTCAAAGAAGTGGTAGTATAATCCGGAAGGCTTACTTTCAGCTAAATGAACGTGTGATTAAGTTCCTGCTGTAAAATGTAAGAGTATTCAGTTTGCCAGACATAGTCATTCAATATACTTTGACATGCACAACGGATGCTAGAAGCAAGGAAAGAACTTAGGAACCATCAGTGCACCATAAAGAATATAATGCATGACCTGAGGGTGACTCCTCTAACTTAATAGCGCAATTTTGCTTGAGCAATGCTTTATTTGAGATTAGTCCTTGTCACAGCTCTTTGAGAATCCAAGGTTTTAATAATGTCTTTAAGGTCTCTCAGCACAACGCCTATAGGGTTGGTATAGCACGTTGTTATATATCTATGTGTGTATACATACACATAACAGATTGCACTTCAATTTCATTGAAAACAGGCAGCAAGTCTCTGTAGATGTGTCTGATAAACTGCACCCTGAACTTAATATTGCTATCAGATGCTACACCAACCAAAATAACTCTTTCTCAGCCTCCTGGAACTTGTGGTTAGAGAACATTTAAGGTGGAAGAGCTATTATTAATCATGGAAAAAGAACTGATGGAAAAACCCAGTGAAGTTATTCCATTTTTTTACACCCCAAAACTGTTTACATCAGGACTTTCACAGCGTCAGAGAAAATTCTGTTCTCTCTCATACACTGTCAAGTTCAGTCAGAATGCAGCAAGGCAAATGAAGCAAGCTTTTGGAACTTAACACTATTTTCATCAGTTAACGAAAGGTTTCCAATTTTAACTGCTTATTCTAAAGGATGGGTATTTTGAAATTTCTTCTCTAATGTGGTATTTCTGAAGCTCCCAACAATAACTGAAGCTGAATGACTGCAGAAAATTCGTTTCTTCTTTTGAAAATCTTTTCTGCATTGTTATGCCAATGTTATTCCCAGCCAAAAGAAAGAAGAGAAACAAACTATATGCCACTCAACTTGCATTATGTAAATTACAATTAATACTTTCACTTTAACTAGCAGGTGATGAAAAAAACCTTGAAAATTACAAAAGGCAAACAAACACCAGAAGTAATCTGCAGTGTACTCTGAAAAGTTTTGTTGTTGATAAAGTGTATTACCAAACACACACGGAAATAACCAGACAGAAAGCAGAAGACATTTAATGCCTATTGTATTCTAAATTGGCAATCTAAAAACATAACCCCACATTTTTTTCACTTTTCTGTTTTGACTTTCAGATTAAAAGAGAAATAAGCAAACGAGAAAGAAGCAACTTCACCTTCATTCTGGTAACTGAATCATTGGATTCATTTTCTTCGCATTAGAAAAAACTAGGCAAGCTAACAAATTTTTTCAATCCAAACCAAATTTCAGTACTTTCTTCTTGTTTCTTACTTGTTTACATTAATAAACATCTAGTGAATTAGTTTATTAATAAACTCCTTGTGAAACTGCCAAGATGACACACAGTTAATACACCATTTGGTCCATGCTGTGACCAGCATGCATTGTGCTACTGTCTTAAGATACTGAATGGAAACATTCCCCTGCTGCAGGTTTCCAAAAAAATGTTATTAGTTCTAAATCATTTTAGTATTTTGAGGTGTGTTTTTGAAAGTCTATGTAAGCAATCAAAACCATTCTGTCAGGAAACAACACATTTATACATATGCTTAGAAAGTACAGGAAAATAAGTGGATATTTTTCTTTGAAGTAGTGATTTCAGATGCACGGTCCTACTACACCACACCTTTTCACTCCAACCTCTTCTGATTCATGTGGCTATCTAGGGTCCACATCTATCCACTACACATTCTTACATGTTCCCTGAAACAGTATAAAAAATAGGGCAGTTTGGATTATTCATTATGTCACTAATAATTAAGCCAGATAAGATCTGGCCATGCCTCTACAGATCATCTTCTCTACAGCACAAATCTTTACCCTGTCAGCTATGACAGTAACACTGCCTAAGTTCATGTGAAATTAAAATTTTCTTATCCCTTTTTTCACTCTTACTTGGAACAAAGACCAGATCACTGCCTAAGCTGTCTTTACCATGGAGAAAAACTTCCAAAGAACTTTAGAATCCTTCTCAGTCAGGCTGATTTCAGCCTCCAACAGAGTCAGCTGTTGGGATGCTCCCCACTGGCACAGGAGGAGAGACTGAAAAGTAAAGGTAAAATAAGGGTAAGTGTTCTGAGCAACAACTAAAACATCACTGTGTTACCACCACTCTCCTCAGACTAAAGCCAAAACATGGCACTGCACCAGCTACTAAGAAGGAGAAAAATAACCGTTACAGCTGAACCCAGGACAAGCAGTCAATGACCAAATCTCCAAGAAACCACATCTTACGGACAGGCTTCTGAAAACATCTGGGATTTAAGTCAGGTTTGTTTTAAGATAAAAAGATGTCTTCAGTGGAAAACGCTGCATGTCTCTTACTTTCACATTTCCTTTGTAAGTGATTGATAAAGTGCTACAAATCTGTATTATGTTCTGAAAACATGTTCTTTCTATTAAATGGACACCACCACCTTCCAAGAAAAGAAATTCCATTATTCTGTCAACTCAAAACATCACATGGAATCCTCATCTTGAAGATGAGAGTAAATACTTCTGTTCAGCAGACATTCTTCCTGACAGAAGAATCATCAGGTATGTTTCTACTAATATTAAACAGCTGATCAACCAGCTACGGCAGTTACAAGCTTTTGCAAAAAAGAGAAAGAGATTGCACCATCACACTATTAAGAGTTTCAGCCCCAGTCAATAGCAGCGAGGAGATACGGCAGTATGTGGGATGCTCTGCCCACCCTAAGTATATCTCACATGCTGACAATCTGCTGATAAAACAAAATAACCTTCAGCCAACAAAGAATGAATAACAAAATGTGTACAGGAAGAAGCAGTAGAAACTGTACGATGTGTATTAATATTTTTTAATATATATATTTTTGGTGTGCATTCCTTTTTTTTAATGTATATATAATTTACATATATTTGCTGTACATTCGTGTTTTCCTTACCTGTCAAGATAAAAGTACCAGTGATCAAACCATATGCATGACAGCTAAATACTAGCTGTGTCAGAAAACTTTCATGATAAAATTAGAAGTCAATACATACTGGATAAATAAACAAAGAATATTACCTCTCTTTTTCCAGCTCTTCTAAATAACCAGTGCTTTCTCGGCTTCCATTCATAAATCCTCTTCTTGGAAATGACCCCATGGGAACAGGACTGCACTCTCCTGAACGGCTTGACACAGATCCTTCCCGGCTTCCCGATGAACGCACGGACACCTTTGGCCGTAACCTCACTCCAGGGAAGTTGGTACTTTCCAAGTTCAGTTCTGGATAATAAAGCGCAAACATTTTCAGAGCTGATGTTCAGCAGCATAAATCTGAAAGATCATTGCTATCTTAGTTTCTTCTTTCCTAAAGAAATCCATGATTTTTGATGGAAACAGTTGCATGGATATCGAAAGAACATAATGTGAACAAAACCGATCTTGATGGTACACATTTGAGCAGATGACCAAACTGCAATCTTGACAACCAGAAGAGTACCTCCACACAAGCCTGCCTGCCTCTTGCCCAGAGGACCTATGGAATGGACAGAGTTTTGCGGAAATGTCATATGAATTGTTCCCCTAGACCATTTCCTAATACTTTCTTTCTCAGAGATCCTGCAGATGCTTCACTGTCTCATAAATGATAACGTCATTCACAACAGAGCCCTTAAAGATATATATCTGCTGTGATATTTCTAGTTCAGTAGTAGGTATAATGGATGCATAGAGAGAGTTAGCAGTCTGGGCTTGCTCTGCACATTCCATGTAATGAGATGATGCACATTCCAGCATCTGCTCTAGGGAAGGGGGCTTCAATTTACAGCATGACAGATACAATTCCAGTAATATGATATGGAGAGGGCAGGGCATGCAAACAAGTTTAAAAAATTGGTGAAACTAATCAACTAACTTAAACAATTTATCTTTTCTTTCTGAAGAACCATAAGTTCCATCAAAAGCAATTTACATGAAGCTCTAGGTTAAAAGCATAAAAGCACCAAAGGAACACTTTTTTTTTTGAGAGTATGTCTTAAAATGCTTGGTGAAAATACGAGGCACTGAGACTATGCCCAACCATCAACATCAGCGCTGGAATGAAGATGCAACTCAAGTTAGAAAACTTCATCCCGAAGAAAAAGTAACAGAGGAACAAATGAACCCACTTAAAACATAACTCTAGATTTACCTTTAAGTCGTTCCAGTAAGTCAATTTGTCCAGAAGATGCCATTGCCTCATCTTCAATACTTCCTTGTAGCTGTTTCAGCACCTCCTGTAAGAAACTAAGTTTAATTAAGTAATCTTTACAATAATACACCTTACTCTGTCCTCAAGTGCACATCTATATAACGGCTATTTTGATACTGACATAAACTTTATTTCATGTGAGCAGTGTCCCCAAGCACTGTCACACTATAATGTATATCCTGGATAATTCATCCTCTCTGGTAGTCCAGTATATTTATTGTTTTATTTAAAAGTTCTTCTCAAAGAGAATGCCAGTTATTTCAAATTTACAAATGGAGAAACAGATGTACAGCATAATTAGTCAAATTTCTCCACCTATGTATCTAAAATTAGTCTTGTAAAAATAAAATTTGGATACATAACTAAAAGCTACAAAAGTATCTTCAAATCCACACTTTTTAAGCCTCAAAGATACCAGAGCAGAAGTAATCCCCAGGATTTATTACCAGCAAGGCCCCAGTACAGCTATAAATAAGCAAACAAAGTCATTACTCTTACTGCTACCACCTTTGCACCTATAAGGAAAACACTCAGGATTTCTTATGGTGTCCTACTATTTGGTTTATTACTCCTAGTACTACCACCATGCCTACAAGAAAGAGATTTATGAATCCTTCCTGCAGCTGAAGCTTCAAAGCCAAGAATATTGTTCTGTGCTATTCATACTATGCATGATAAAATGATATAGTTGAAGGAATGTACTTCTAAAGGACAAAAGGATTCGCAGTAAACAATGACTACTACAGTAAAAGAGGCTTGCAAGCCCCCAGGTCCCTAGTGCTCACTGGCCTAAATCCAGGTAGAAAATTAAATGCAAGTTAGTGAATGCCTTTTTTGTATCACAAAGGCAGATACATCAATAGCAAGAACAAATTGAAAATACTGTCCACAAGGCAAAAACCCCTTATTGGAATTTAAAATACCACGCTTCATATTGTAGCATGGAAAATATTCTTAGAAGCAGCAACAGTCAAGAAATGAAAAGAATACTGAATAAAGAAAGGTACTTCCATACATAGACTCTACATCAAGAATTGTGCTTCTGGTCAGATCTGAAAACAAATTAAGTTTAGACAATTTCAAAAGATCTCTGTATCACTGTTTTGCTCTTTTAAGAACCCAGCATACCTGTTTAGCTCTTGCAACTTATAGATACCTTTTAAATGCATTTTGTTTTAAATGCATTTTGCTCTTTCCAAAGAAGACAAAATGGCACCTACAAAAAGTCAACATATTCTTTAAACAGACACACTACTGACCTTTTCAGTATTTAAAATGTTTGTACCATGGCGGGAGGGGGAAGAAAGTAGAAGGATTCTGAGGAAAGAACAGAGTTATGAGGAAATATCTCCAAGCACTAGACTCAGAGGAAATTGTTGCAGCATGGTCACTACAGACACCCATGATATAATTAGGTGCTGGTATTTTAAGGAAGCGGAATCCTGGAATGCAGATACACTAATTATGTTTACACTGTTTTGTGGAAATAACACTGCACATTAGAAGCAGATTACAGCATTATCCTAAGCAAATTATTTCCTGACTTAGTAGTGACTTACTGAAAAAAATACACGAACTAGGAGCATTTATAAGGAAGGCTGCAGAATTTTTTTTCTGTTCTTTTAAAGAATGCAAGTCAAATTATTTTAATGGTCACTTAAATATAACCTGATTTATCTCATCCTACTGCAAAAGTACAAAGGAATACTTCTGGAAAATGAACTGGCCCTATGACTCATCATTATCTAAAAAAGGTCACTGTATTCACTGTATGTGAATTACAGAAACTATGTCATTTTGTTACTTGGCCTCTATGAATATGGTCCCAACCTTAAAACTACTTTACGGGTAATAAAAAAGATCAGACCTATAAGCAAGTAACTGCAAAATCACTGATAAGAAAAGCAACTTAACTAATAGTACACACCCAGTACTTAGCACCCAGCTGAGTGGTAAAATTGCTTCAGGGCTGTGAATTTACTCAAACTACTAATAAAGAAAGGAATTACAGAGAACTAACACTAACAATGCCAGATTTAAAATCCCCAAAAGATTTAAAAGTGTATTCAAATTTTGAGAACTCTGCATATAAATATTTATATTCACATATAGAAATATTTTAAAAGATGGTATCCATAAGAAGTTTTTGTGGGTTTTTTTTAGATGGATGTATCTCCTTTGGCACACTGCCAGTTCATGCTCAATTTGTCACCCATCAGTACTCCCAGGTCCTTCCCAGCTGAAGTAGGTCTGCCTCAGCCTATATTGGCACTTTGGGTTCTTCTTCCCCAGGTACAGTACCCTACACTTGCCCTTGTTGAAATTCATTATGTTTCTCTCTGCCTAATTCTCCAGCCTACTGAGGTCCCGCTGAATGGCAGCACAGCCTTTAGTTATATCAGGGAGATAACACTCACTGTTCTCCTCTCATTGACTCATCTTGCCATGTCATCATCAAAGTCTGACAGGAACTTTATATAAACTTTGAATTACTGGAGCTTAATATGTTCTTGACATAATGGTATCACACATGGTAGAACACTCTCTGAGGCCCAGTGAGAGCTATGGAAGAGGCCCTTTATTCCTACGCATTTTGGTAAATTACACTGGTGTTTAATCAAGCTTGGTGTGAGCCCTTCGAATTGCCAGTTGCTATGGCTGCTCAACCCAAATTACAAGAGCAATGATGACAGCACTGCTGACTGAGGTGAAACCATGGAGCAACATAGCTATTAACCTTGAAGAAAAAAAAAGCACTTATTATGTAAAAAGATGATGTTCATTTTAATTTCAAACAATACCACTTTCTGACAGAAAAACATACACTTGGTGCCATCGCGATCAAGAGCTGTCAACTCAGCTGTAACTACTGTATTAAGTTTTTAGCACAAGCCCACTGACATATCAACTACTTCAGCCACCTGGTCATGGGACTTACTTTGAGAAAGCTGGTCTACTTAAGTCCAGCTCTCAGAGAAAGGGAAAGGCATCTCTGGCCACAGGCTGGCCAAGCGGGTGAAGACAACTTTAAACTAAAGTTGCTGCAGGAGGGGAACCTTAATCGGTCCTGCTTCTATCAGTCTGCTGCTGGTGCCAGCAAGAGATGATGCTCAGAGACTGAAGAGTAAATATCAGTTAGAAAGAGAGCACATGAAGAGCAGTGCAAAGGACTTCCAGCTATTCCAGCCAAGGACATTAAGGGCAAAGAGAAAAACTTCTGTAGGGAATACAGGAAGAAAACGAAAAATGTGGCTCCCCTCTGGAAGGAAATGAGAAACCTGGTCACACAGGACATGGAAAATACCAAAATGCTCAATGACTTTTTTTCCTTGGTCTTCATCAGCAACAGCTCTAGCCACACTGCCCAAGTCACAGAAGGCAAATTCAAGGACTGAAAGAATGAAGAACAACCTGCTATAGGACAGGATCAGGTTCGAGAACATCTAAGTAACCTGAAGGTGCACCTGGTGTTCCATGGGACCTGACGAGATGCATCCACAGGTCCTGATGAAACTGGTGGATGAAGTTGCCAAGGCATTATCTGTCATATTTGAGAAGTTGTGTCTGTCCAGTGAAGCTCCTGCTGACTGGAGAAGGGGTAACAAACTTTTTTAAAAAGGAGAAAAGGAAAGACCAAGGGAACTACAGGCCAGTAAGTCTCAACCCTGTTCCTGGCAAGAACATGGAGGAGATCCTCTATTGTCACCAAAAGTCAGGAGAATAAAGCTTCTTAATACCAATGTAGCATTAAGAAGCAGGCATTATTTACTGCAGCACCAGATGCACAAGGGATAATTCTGCCTAATGTGCATGCCGATTCTTACAGGTTTTTTGCTTACAAGCATTAATCTCATACATACACACTATAATTCCCAGAAATCACATACATGTTATAATTTCTTCCCAGAACTAATTAACACAGGTTACTACCTACTACAGCATGTGTAGTTTATTTTATAGGCTCCAAGGGCCTATGGGACCCGTAGAGGTCCTATCTTTTTTGTTGACCTTCAGCTGAACTTCTCTCATTGCTTTCCTTTTATGGTCCTAGGTTGGCTTCTCTTACCTTGTTCTGACTTTCTGAGGAATGGTTCCCAGTTCAATGAGCTGAACAGGCAAAGCATGTTCTTTACCCTTTGTCTTGTTCCTTCTTGACATATGTATGGCTTTGTTTAGTTAAAGGTTCAACTTGGCAGTTTGCTTCAGCTAACAATCACTAAAACGAGTCTTCTCCTATCAACAGGACAAGAGGTGATGTCTTTAAACTAAAAGAGGGGATTCAGGCTGGATGTGAGAAAGAATTCTCTGCAATGAGAGTTGTAAAACAATGGCACTGGCTGCCTAGAGAGGTCACAAATGGATGCACCATACTGGGAGAAATTCAAGGCCAGGCTGGATGTGGTTCTGGGCAACCTGACCTAGTTGAAGATGTGTCTGTTCACTGCAGGTGCACTGGACTAGATGACCTTTTCAGGTCCCTTCAAACCCAAACTGTTCTATGATTCTACATAAAAGATAAAATCTTTTATTCAATTTTCAAACCAATTTGGATTCTGGTAGAATCCTTAAAATCACAAAAATCATGCTAAAAATATTACTTTTTGTGAAATCAAAGCAACAGACTTAAGACACAAATCAAGCACAATATAATGCCACTGCTGCTTCATTATTGCTTATATAAATTCACTGATATTTTAAATCTGTTGTTTCTAAAATGATAACTGACTTATAACCACATTTTTCCTCACATGACCTTAAAAAGAGTTATTTGCAAATGTCTAAGTGTGTTAGTTGTGCAGTGACTGGGAAGAATTACTACCCAGAATTCATCATTTGATACAATTTGTAAAAATCGGTTCAGCTTAGGGTAGTTTCTTCCACTCGCATATTTGAATTTATCAAATGACTAATACACATTAGTATCTTCAAGACTACTTTTATTTTTAGAGGATCTATCCACTGCATTATTAAATAGGTGTAATGTGAAATTTCTACAGCTAGCTGATTCATTACCGTGCATAACAAAGACAGTTTGTAATAGTTTTTTAAAATCTGTATTATTTCAGAATATAAAACATAGTTCAGTTATACTGAAAGCAAAATATACATTATTATTAAATCAAAATATTTTGGTAGGTTGTACTGAATGTAACTGGATTTTGAGCGCTGTCTTTCCTGGATGTACAGTGCTATGTGAAATCTGTATCTCAATTCTCATTGAATTCACTTCTCCTAGCCCAGCTGTCTCCAGGCTGTTCCTGAAGGTGACTGTAGTCATGCAATTTCTATGAACTATGTGACCATAGTGAGATCACAGCTCATTAAAGGTTCAGCAAAAAAATCCAGCTGAGAGGGCAGGGTTTTAGATGAGTTTTAATACTGTTAAAAAAAAAAAGGAAAAAAAGATGG
>JBAFWW010042061.1:16360-36473 GCA_036873685.1 Agapornis canus
CCTCCTCCTGGCTCCCTCCCTCCTCGCTCCCCCCCCAACTGCATTTTGGTCAAGCAGTTACTTTCAAGAGAAATACCTGACTCTCAGATTCTCTGAATCTGAGAATCTGTGTTTAAAGACCTCATTTACCGGGGTAAAATAGAAAATAACATAATTTTATGTCTGAGCATATTTCCATTCACTGTGATCACTGAGCATGCTAACTTTAAAAGGTTTTCTTTTAGTAGATTAGGTGAAATTCTATCAGGGTGTACAAACCAGCTGACAAAATCAGGGTGGCATTGTCTACCTTAAAGCTGCCACTTCCTTAATGTTTGAATGTGCAAACCCAAATAAAATGCCTTTTCTTTTTTTTTCTTTTCCTTCTACCTTAAAGGGAGAAAACCCCCCCCTCTATTGTCCAAACTACTACTTTTGTGTAATTTACTTCTATCACAACATTTGTGACGTTGTGACAGCATCAGAGAACAGATCTGGGGATCGGATTCATTGCAACGTCCACACCACTGTAAACCAACACAAATAAGAACTGCCCAGAAATTTCTTTAATTTCTGCTTTCAATTCATTTGATTCCTTCTCATGGCTTTCTTCTCAAAAGGTAGGAAACTCAGTATATAAACTCCTCATTTCCCACTGCACCTTCAGCTGTACTTCAAAACACTCCAGTTCCTTCCACATTTCCATTTAGCATCTGCTGTAATTTACGCTCATGCCTAAAGCCCCGCTAAAGCTGGGCCACACAAAAATCAGTGAAGTATCAAAGAAGTCAAGACAAAGCCTCTACTGTGTCCCAGACAGAGCATGTATCAAAACGAGCTTTAAAAAAATTGGAAGTTTAGAGAGAATAAAAACAAGCTCTGTTAAATCAGCAGAGTGCACAGTACCATGCAAATCCTAAGAGCCAGGAGCACAAAGTAGAAAAAACTCCCTTAACTTTGGCCACATCAGACAGAACACTGCAAAATCAGACAGACAAAATGAAGTTGACTCATTAGACTTGGCTGGAAGATGAATGGAAACAATGCAAGGGCAAGGGCAGATTTAAGAGAGGCACCATTTTTTGAGGTACACTACTTGCATGGCAATAAGCAAATGAAGAGCATGCTAGAAAGTTCTCATCAGATGGTGACACACAGGCTAATTAAGGAAAATTAATGTTCCGCTGCTCCTAGTAGCAAGCAAAAGAAGCTTCTTTTACTACCATCTGTGTTCAGCTAAATGGGACTCTTCTCTGGATAGCTGTAAGCCAGGCATGCACAGGCAGAACTAGGATGGTGCTAAAAAACCACATGCCAAAACTGAGGGTAACAGTAAAAAATGGTAACATGTCTGCTGACTCACAGCAGCGGATACAGTATTAACATCACAGGATAATCATGAGAGCTGTTACTGCTTCATAAAGTCTAAAGGAACTAATGGGATCATACTGCCAACTTAAATTATCCAAATTCTCTGGGCCTTTATATATAATAATCTAACAACTCTGGTTTCCTAGGAAACGAAAAGAAACCCACCAAAACCAGGACCCATCACCCCAAATTTAGCGTTTTTTGATGTGACAAAGTTAAAGTGCCACCTCATACCAGACTTTAGTCCCAGCTAACAAATTTCCACCAAAAATGCTTTTCACAAATTCCTTAATACAGCATTCTCCAGGAACATCAAAAGTAACACACTGCAAGAAAATGCTACTTTTCAGGTGGCCAGAGCTTTGTGGTGGATCTGCTTAGACCTTCTCATTAACACTTTCTGTTGAGCTCCCAAAGAAGGCTGACAAGTTTTTAAACAAAACAAAATGCTAAACTATTAAGATAATTACATAATATTTTAATTAAAAATATTAGCCATTCAAACAAAGAAAAAATTACTTAAAGAGACACTTCTATGGCTATCTTTAGCCTCAGTACAATTCAACCATAGTCTACTGCACCCTTCTGACTAGGTGCACCTGGTCTGAGGAAGGGCTCTCCATCACAAATACGTAGAGGTCTCAATTTCCTACTCTATGCAGGTTCTTTGGATGTCTTCTTCACCCATGGGCTCCCAAGGCTGCTGCAGACCTCATCCTTCCTTCACCCGTGACCAAAACCGCCCATCTTCCAGCCTCTGAAGGCCCCTCTCACTCTCCTTCACAATTCACTGGGGCTCTAGAACAGAGGGAACTCCTCCTCACCCACCTTGCCTTCTTAAAGGAGCATAACCCAGCTGGAGAAAACTGAACAGAACAAAGAGCAAACACTGTCTTTAACACTGAGACAGACCAATATCCTCCCTCTATCAGCAGGAACCCAGTTAAGTATACATGAACAAAACAAAACCAAACCTACTTCTCATGCCTCTTGTGTCTCCTTTCCCCAGCTTCCAGCTACCCTTGAGCTGCAGTCTTCCTGAAACACCATCGCCAGTGGTATTACCTCCTGATCCATTTTTTCGGCATCCAAATGCTCCCATGGTAAAGACAATGAGAACTGAGCCTTGTTTCGTTTTGTTTTCTACTTGCTATCTGATAATGTTACCCAATGTTCCTTAGATCTGGTATTGATAGAAATTAACCATTTTCTGTCAGCATTCTTCACACCATTTATTGTCTTTTAGAGCTCAACAACCTTCTTCCCATCCTGGTCCTCTTCCAGCTCTTTTCATCTAAAAAGTCTCGTTCTATTCAATCTCACCACTTAAGGAAACTTTTCAATTACTTCTTTTTTGCACCTATACTAATTCTACTAGATCCTTCCTGAGGAGGTTCACAGGAACATATTATACTATTCAACTTCTGGATGCAGGATATATCCAGCCTGGCATAATTGCACCCTTTTTGTTTCCTTACCTATGCCAAGTAGTTCCAAACATCAGACCAACATTTTGACTCCAAAATAAGCACTAACCTGACAATTTATGGAAAGAAACAAACAAAACCCCCACAAACCCCCCTGTCATTTTCAGATATTTACAGTGTATCTAAGACGTCTTTCTATGATGTTGCCATACTAACTCAGAACCCATAATTATGTATATAAAGTTAAGGCTGTTTTCTGACATAACTCGTTTCAGCGTCAGGGAGCTGAATTTTATTTGCCATGTATTCAGTTCAGCAACTCAATACCACAAGGTTGTTCTGCACATCTTCACACTCTGTGTCCATTTTTATCACACTGAAGAACTCCAGTGAAACTTTTTAATCTCAATCTTTTTTTCCAGGTACTTTTGAACATGTTGGGGGAAAAAAAAAAACAAACAAAACAAAACCACTCACCAAAAAAACAGGTCACAGCAGAAATCTCATTAGGATGCTACTGGTAAAATAAAATCCTTACTATTTATTCTGCTCTTCATTTTCTACCTTTAAGTTGGATAGTAATCAAAGAATCTTCTAGTATCAATTCAGGTTCTTCAGAAGTCTCTGATGAAGGACTACTAAACTCGTTTTAGGAAATCAAGCAGACTCACCAGTACAAACATTGCTCAGCCCCTACTCAAGGATTATGTCAAAGAATTTGTATTTGTGAGCAACAGCACTGCACCAAGTACTAAACAGAAAAATGACTGCTCCTGCTAAACCCAGGACAACTTCTTCTTAAGAAAAAAATGTTACCTCTTTGCCCAATAGTAGTCTGTTCTTTACTACAGTTTCTGACAAGTCCATTACAAACTCAAGCTTGCAGGTCTGTAGATAAGTTTTCCTCAACTTTCTTAAAAAGTGGCAAAGGCCATATTAAACACAGAATACAGATCTCAATCTTTTTCTGTCAATAAACATCTGGCTGTTAAAACCAGAACCTTCAGATGTAAAAGAACTTGCAGGCAAATGACATATACACACACGAATTTGGCAAGCAATTCAGGTATCTACCTGGTGGAAGAGAAAAAAACCTAAACCACAAAACCAAAAAATGAACCAAAAGATCACTACATTTTCTTCAGTTTGAATTCTACAGTTTGATGGTACATCATTGCATTTAACACACAAATACAGGAAGATACATAAGGAAGCAAGTGGAAACATGCTGGTAAAAACATCTCAGGGACAAAGGGTACCTATTAACAAAAGATCTCTTAAGCAGTAAGGTTAGCATTAACAGAGGATCATAAAATCATAGAATAGTTAGGGTTGGAAAGGACCTTAAGATAATCTAGTTCCAATCCTCCTGCTATAGGCAGGAATGCCTCACACTCATGTCACCCAAGGCTCTGGCCAACCCAGCTTTGACCACCACCAAAGATGGAGCATTCACAACTTTCTTGGGCAACCCATTCCAGTGCCTCACCACCCTCACAGTAACTAACTTCTTCCTTATATCTAATCTAAACTTACGCTGTTTAAGCTTGAACCCATTACCCCTTGTCCTATCACTACAGTCCCCAGTGAAGAGTCTCTTCGCAGCATCCTTATAGCCTGCCTTCAGATACTGCTATGAGGTCTCCAGGCAGCCTTATCTTCTCCAGGCTGAACAGCACCAACCTTTTAGGCTGTCTTCATATGGGAAGTAACCCCTGATCATCCTCTTGGCCTCTGGAGTTGTTCCAACAGCTCCATGTTCTTTTTCTGTTGAGGATACCACAACTGTACACAATACTCCAAGTGAGGTCTCACAAGAGCATGGATTAGTGTTGTGGTTTAAGCCCAGTCAGTAACTCAGAAACATGCAGCCACTCTCTCACTTTCCCCACTTCAGACTTTAAATCCTAATTTGCAAGCCCACAGCTTATCAAAATACACCGAAATAAAAATTCTTGTGCCATTACAAAAATACCTCCTAGCACACCTTCTGTGCTTTTCAATGAGGCTCACTAAATACTGATGATCAGAGGTGGCTGACTAGAATAAAGTAGGTTTTTAAGGTTAAATATCAAGAAATGGCGGCTAAGCAAATTGTATAACCATAAAGTGGGGATTGGCAAGTTAAAAGAAAATGTTATTGTCGGCTCACCTAATCAAGGAGACATCTGATAAAAGTAGTCACACATTTGAGAATCATCCTTGCACTGCCATTTTAAAGCAAACCTTAGAACTTAGGCAAGGAGAAGCTTATATCTTCACAAGTGTAAACTTCTAAAAAAACAATGTGTTTCAGCCACTAGTATACCTGATGTAAAGGATCAGTACACTTAAGTTTATCTTCTTTTTAAACTCTTACAGCTTATACATCACAAAATGCTACTTCCACAAGGTTGACAAAGAGTTCATGTCCAAAAAGTGTAACAAATCCTCAAAACATTGCAAGCCAGTGAGTGCCTGAAGCATTCTGAACATCAATCTTGGATTTATAAACAAGCTTATGCTAACAAACTCAAAGCTGGAAGCAGTACATTTTTCAGATTTCCTCTTTTTAATGAAGCAAACAAGGTACCGTAACTGCTAAATCGCTAACTTGCTAGTCAGTCTGTTGTTCCTGAGAGGGATTTTTATACTCATCTCTTTAGACAAACATAAAAAGATACCAGAGAAGTTAAATTCCAGACAAAATAAAATGCAATGTAATAGTATTTAATTATAAAATCACACTTAGTTCTAACAGGATACAAGTGTTCATAGTCTCACAAATCCATCACAGAAACAAGCTGAGAAACAGGCACCACAGCATCTTCTTCAGTGCACTTTTTAACTTTAATTCTCATAATCTAAGTATTAATTTATCAACCACACAAAGTATGCACAACAGTAAGTCTAAAATACTGTAATTGATAGGTTTAAAATTTCTTTTGTTGAAACACTGAATTAGCTTAGCTTACAATTTGTAAGCTAAGATCATCACAAACAAACTAAAAATCAAAATCCTTAAAATAACTTAATACTTGATTTTTCATTTAGCCAAAACCCCGTTCCAATCTAATGTTACAGCATCACAAGGTTTATTACCCTGCTGTCTAATTACTGGAAGAAACCCACAAACACCATCCATGTCAAAAATAAACCGTTCTTCAGACCTGGAATGAATATGACAGTAACTATCTCTCTAGGACTTTGTCTTTTAAATCTGAATTCCTTCAAGCAAAACAAAAACAAAAAAACAATAACCACAGAAAAAAAAAAAAAAAAAAAAAAAAAAAAAAAAAAAAAACAAAAAAACCACAAAAAAAAATAAAAAACCAACACAACAAAAACACAAACCTACAAACAAACCCAAACAGAAAATTACTGAAACTAAACCAATGTTATATAAGGACAATGATGTGCTGAAAAACCACCCTTCACAAACAACTGTAAAAAGCCAGTGAACAGGCAGCTCATAATTTTCTGAAGAGTTTAACCACTTCTTGTTTCTTTACAGTGTATTTTCAGCTGGATAGAACATTTCCCAAAAACATTCAAGGAATCCAAACCAGTTCTACTGACAGTCCCAGTTTTATTATCAATGTGTGGACATAACACAGAAGACATTAAATAAGCTGGAAGACTGTATGTAGAATATAGTTTTAAATGTAGTCTATGAAGATGAAAGAGGTAACATTTTACCCACAGAGCATCACACATAATAAAGATGGCTTTTTTGCACAAGATAACATGCATTACTCATTTACTGCCAGATCCAAGCACTTAAAGAGTGAGTGTAGAAATCAAGCATGACATTCTTTCACTACGACCTGAGTAACTGAAGTTAAGCTGCATGTACCTGTTTCCCCCATATTCTGTATGTGGAAAAATGGTGATATGAATTAGCTACAACACTAAAACCCAAACCAAATAAAACCCCCATACCCCTAGCAGAAAAATCCTTTTGTTTTACAAGAACCAAGCATAACAGTCTGACAAAAAGCTGTCTATATTTACACACATGAAGTAGCATAGCTGACCTTGGACTGCTTTTTGTCTCTTCATGAATTCTACAGGTTGCAAATTCCAATCAAACTCTGTTCATTCTTCTCCTAAATTTGTCCACAGTCTGTGTTTTATACAGTTATTGCTGCTATCTACATCTAGACACTGAATGGTTTTAATTCTTTCATAGGCCAACACTGTTATTTCATTGACCATCAAACAGCATATCTGCTGATTCAGAAAGAACATTTTCTCCTACCGAACTGCTGTACTTCATTGAACAGTAAGCCAATAGCCACAACTGAATTTCCCAAATCAGTCAGATTACTCTGAGGGATTTCTTCTGTTTCAACAGTGACTTCCTAGGACAACACAAATTAGAAAACAAAGTGGATGCAGTTCTGCTATTCATTTTGGCACCCCCAAAATCTTTCTATCACATCTATCTGTGCTTATCCATCGCGTGTTTTCTGGCCAGCAAATGGACAGCTTTCACTCTTAAAATATGAAATTTAGTTTTAAACATAAAGTATTCAGACATTGTTCTTATATAGGTCAGTGGCATTTTATAATAAACACACATGCAAGATAAGCTCATGATAAGCTTTTAATTCCAATATGATTATGGAGCGATTATAAAGATGAGACACACTTAAACAGTATTTTAACACTACTACTTCCAAAATGTACTTCTTCCAAGACAAAATATTGCCTTTAAAATGCCCTTCCTAACCACTGCCTTTCACAACTGATTAAAGGCAAAAGAGACACAAGCAAACACATTAGTTGCCCAAAGAATCACCATGCGATGTTTCTGCACTAGCCCACAGATCAAAAATTCATGACGCAAGAACAGTGATGTCTGCCACAAAACCAAAGCTTGTTTTGCCCACGGCTCCCCTTCTCCCGCTAACATGCTCCCAAAGGATCATTTTTTTCCAAAGTATTTGGAGTTTTAACTGTGCATATGGTAGCCAAAGGGCTTTCAATCTCCATTGCTCTGGTTCTTCTAATTACTTTTTTTGCAATTACCCCTAATTATGGCACTGGAACCATACAAACCATGCTGTCTCTTTCAGTGGAACAAAGCCACTGCATGCTTTCTCCAAAACCTGCAAACCAAACATTATCTCTCTACTTGAGAGAATCCTGCAGTGATCCCTATCCAACTTCAGCCACAGACTCCAAAATCATTTCCATATCATCCTTCTGGTTCAGGTCAATTCAAAGCTAGTTTTCAACCTTTGCAAACACATCTGAAACAAACAAGGGAAAGAAACAGCTTCTTGGTTCAGGTACAGGAGGAAGCACTCCTGAGGAACGCAGCTGATTAGGATTTCTTCATAGATCATGAATTAAAAAAAAGGTAATTCAAACCTGTCTGAACAATTTCCTCCCCACCAATATGCCAAAATAAAAAGAAACAAATATTGAGTTTGACATTTGAGTTGAACAGTTTTTAGGATAAATTTCTTACATCTAGAATGGCATTTCAGGAGAGGAAAAATGCAACATCTACTCTGAATATGCTCATAAGCACTCCCCTGTAAACTATGATAGAACCACTTTCCTTTTGGTGGTCTGACAGGTTTGAAGTAAGGACAGAAAGCTGTTCCACATATCAAAACCAACCAAACAAACCAAAAAAACCCCAACCGACCAACCAACCAAATAAAAAAAACCAAATAAGCCCCCATCTTCCTTCTTCCTTTTCTAAACTCTGAGGGAGATAATCTTTCCTGTTCTTCCACACCTTACTTGACTAAAAGGGAGAGAAAGGGAGATACTGACGAAGTTGCAAAGTTGTTATAGCATTATCTTAAAAAAAACAGTATAAATGACAGAACTAGCTTTCAGGTATAATGGAGCAACAACTTTTTTCTCCATAGCTGCTTATGCCAACCACCATTTTAAGTAGCTGGTGTAGAGGACTATAATTTCATTTCAGTTTCAAGGCAGCACAGCCGTTTTCATTTTACACTGCTATGCAAGGACTAAATATATCCAAAAAATTTGTGCTTCTTTAAAGTGCTGTCACTAGTTACAGTGCTTCAGAACACAGGAATATTTTTCTTCTTATACAGGTAACGCACATGCTGGAGGAAAATCTCAGTTCAAAGAGTTCTTAATTGCTAAAAAACGAAGATTATGAAGGAACAGTAAATCTGTGACAGAAAGACTGGAATGCAAGGAGACGGACATACAAATGCCTACCCTATAGACAAATATTAGCAGTTTCTGAGCCACAGTAAGTGAGGTACCCAAAGCAGTCTAGTTTTGCTGGCTGTTAGCATTAAATGTCAAGATTTGTCAGCTTAGGAAGAGTACTACATTAATGCAACTATAATGCTTGTGAAATCCTGCCTTGTTTAGTGTCATGGATCACACAGATGCGGCTGTGTAAGCATCTTCCTCATGACCAAAATCTATCTAAATTCCAGCTGAACCTAGTGTTTCCTCTTGGACAGGTGGTTCTAAAAGCCTACATCCAGCCAACAAATAAACATCAGAAGGACAGATCTGGATCAAGGTATTAAGTATGAATTTCAGCTTTGGCAGAGGCTGGAGAACTTGTGGTCTTATTTTAAAATAAACTTTTCCTCTTGGGATGTTAAATATTTTAAGTGTAGCAAACACCAAAATATTTAGACTTGTCTTAAAACACTGAAAACCTCATTTTTTTCCTGTGTTTTCAAGAGCTGAACAATACTTCCCTTGCCAAACTATATCAACAGACTGGGCTTCCTGCTGGTAACTACAACTACGCTAAACTGGAAGTATCACATGGCACATCAGAAAAAGTTGTGAACACCAGAAGCTGTTTCTAGACAACTGTTTCAATTTTCAAATTTAAGAAAAAATAAAATACAAAATTCTTCACAAAGTAGATTTGATAGTTTTCCCTTACGCAGCCTGGAAAAGGACTTCTGTAGGAAAACTTGCTCAGCAGCTACCAGTCCATGACATAAAAGGCAGTAACAGAAACACTGATGTACACAGACACAGAGCATGCAATACCTTCATATTAGATGCCTCAGTTTCCAGTTTTGTTAGGTGATTTGAGTTATCCTCTAGCTCTTGCCGAAGGTTAGAGTTCTCCATCTTCAATGCCTCAACTTGCTTTAACAGCTGATCATATGAAGCTGCAGCCATCCTGGGCTAGCCTCAGCCCTAAGTAAAGTAAAAGAAAATATTAAATTTAAACATTTCAGGGACTTGCATTTGATACACATGATTAAGCAAACAAAGCAAGTTCATTAAGAACTTCATAAGGCAGTAGGGAAAGGGAAACGAATATCGTACTAAATCATCCTTAGCATTTGTCGTTTCAATTCTAACACTCAGGATCTATGCCTTTGACCTTACTGCTTGTGTAACTCCATGTAATCAACTTTGCTCTTCCAGACAAATTTTAATTAAATTATTCAGCCTACTAAAAACTAGGTAAAATTACTCAAAAAGGTTCTTCAATATAAGTTTTGAAAATTGTACTTAATCTTTCTGAATTTAAACTCATTGAAAAGTAACAAGGAATATATACCATTAAAGACAGGTACAATTAACAAAAGCTGTAGTACATCTGATACAACAAGTTTATTTCAAGAAGCAAGTCTTCATGCACTTGTCATCATTAAAGATGAGAGGACGAAGAAGCCTGCCACTTACAGAGTTGTGATTCCCATGACACTACCAAGAAGATGAAGAAAAACAATCCCTAACAAATTTCTCTTTCAAAATTTGGCCATGCTTCATGACAGTCCTCATTTCCTGGAAAACAAAAGTAATCTGAAACATTTACTCTATTTTGTTAATTCTATGCTTTTACTATCCGGATGTTTTACCTATAAGTTAGAAAGCTGTCAAGGAGAGCTGTAACAATAAAGGAAAAAAAAAATCAAAAATGGCAGACCACTTCTATTCCATTTTTACTTAGTAAGTAACAGTTTCAATTCTTATTAATAAAACCAACAGGTGTAGTCCACATTTCTTTGCAGAACATAAAATGAATGGACAATTCTGCACAGGCCCAGTGAAAACATTTTCATATTAGTTGTCATGAATTAGTATTGTATCATAATATTGAATGTGTTAGGTTTGAGTCACGTATATCACACAGTTACTCATTTACCTCTAATTTACATAAGCTGCTGTGCGCCTTTTATTCAACATGCATTTTGATCCTAACTAGAGTATCTTTTTCTCTCATCATTTTAATTCATGATTATTAATTCATGAAAGGGCAGGTAATGATAAAAGAAATCAAGTTTTTCCATTTTCTGTCCATACTAAGGAGTTCTCACCCAAAACCTGGGAATTTAAAATAATCAGCCACATTAAAATGCATGCACACACAAAGAAAATAGAGAAAACTGAATGAAGGAACTACAGTAGAAAGCAACTGCACAGCTCTGATATTTCAAAAGAAAATAAGCTTAAATGCAATGATGTTAAATGAGTACAGGTCCAGTTTTTGAATGGGAGGTTTGTTTTGTCTTCTGCCCCTCCTGATCTAGGTTCCTCTGCTTCTTTTTGCATCTTTTATTTTCGTAACACGAGAATAAGACATCACCACCAGCATTCTGCTGCCATTTTCTGATTCATTCAAATGTCAACCTTTACTCTGTGGGTTTTCAGGTAAAAAAAAAAAAAAAAAAAGAGTTACCTGATTACCATAACCTGGGTGATCCAAAACACCATTTTGTTAAATAGATGCCCAGAGGGCAATAAGCACCCACCACAGGCAGAAACTCCCACCTGGCAGCACGGCCTCTGGCTGGAGCCATATACTACCTGACCACAGCTCTACTGGATGTTGAGGTGCTTAGGGAAAGACTCCCTCACCAAGAGGAATCACAGCAATGCCTGGAAGCTTCTTTCTACCAGGGCATTCACATTTGCACCTCAGAATACCGCAAGAATGTTAAAAAGAACCCCCAGGGTACGGAGGGTTAAAGAAGCACATGAAAAACTCATGTTTTGAGAGCATGGTGAGGTTTGGGAAAAGAGTGTTTGCAGTCAGTACATCTGCACTGAAAACTGGACTGGAGGCAGCTATTCTCACATTAGCAATATACTGTGAGCCACCCAGGCATGTGCACTCAAGATGCCTTCTACACCACTAGCTGAGGTTTCTGGGACTTCTTGGGGACACACAGAGGTATACATCCATCCCTGGCCCTCCAACATAATTCTTCTTTTTCCTGCATGTAAAGAAAGGATTACCATATATTTGAGGAAAACAGTGAACTGCTTTTCAGAAATAATGGATCTTGCCTACCATCAAATCATTTGATACAGTGCCACATGTAAAATCGTGTAATAAAATTATACTAATAGACACAAGCAGAGAAACTGTACATGGGTGAGGAGTAACTCAAGGACAAGATGACACTGGGCAGTGCTGAAAGCCCAGCAGTTGAGCTGGAGGCAGGTTGTTACCAAAGTTCCTCCAAAATCACTCTGGAACAGGTACTTTAAATTGCTGCATTATTGACCTGGGCACAAGAAGTGGCATCAAAACTTTCTCCTATAAATTTGAAGCTTCACAAGGTCAGAAGCCTAGATGTAGTACACATAGAATCTGATCAACTGAGAAATTCAGCGGTATTAATGGGTTGTAATTAAACAGCATAACAATATAAAGTCACTCATGTTGGATTCTTATCATGAAAGTAGGGGGAGAAGCAACTGGAGCTTTTCAGCAGCCAGACCACAAGGTACCCAGGCACTGCCAACATGACACTGGTGCATGGAAAGCAAACACAATACCTGGAGTTACCAGGTCCTTTGACAAAAATTTAAGTGGCTGCACAGAAAGTCGCTAAGCAATCAGGGGATAAAGGGTCTATCGTATGGGAACAGGTTTGATGAGCAAGACTTTGCTGCCTCAGCACAACAAAGGCTAAAAAGACACAGCTACACTTTGTTATTACACTCAAGAGAGAAAAAAAGTATTTAAGTTCAAACACAATACTGGCACAGAACAAATGGGTATAGAATGTTCATTTATCAACACAGGCTGGCCAGCACTTATTAGAAGTTGTAAATCACAGAATCATAGAATAGTTAGGGTTGGAAAGGACCTTAAGATCACCTAATTCCAACACCCTTGCCATGAGCAGGGACACCTCACATTAAGCCATGCCACGCAAGGCTCTGTCCAACTTGGCCTTGAACGCCGCCTGGGATGCAGCATTCAACATCCTTGCCGAGCTCACTGCACAGGAAGGAACTAGACTTAGTGGTTCAGAAATCCAGTCTTGTATTCCTGAAGTTCGATATGGAAGAGTATGGTGCTTATTTTCATGTCTCCAAGATATATCTTTTTTTCTACTGAAATAATGAAACTCCAAAGCATTTCACAAAAGATGCCTTTATTTAATTTGAAAAATGTGAGAAACAGACACAGATAATGCATGACCACAAAGCAACTTAGGCTTTCTGATGCTAAACAATATGATACCTCTCAGGCACTTTGTTTGTACAGTGAAATCAAAAGGTTCCATTACACACAAGCATTTCCATTTATACTGAAGAACACCTTCGAAATTAAAATTTGTCTCTCTTCTAGAAAAAGGTTTTTGCTAATAGCCTCAAACTAGACACATGCTATCAAAAGTTTGGATCCCAAAATCCAAACCTTGAATTTATGGTCCAAATTATCTGACTTGAAAAAAAAAAAAAATGAAAATACTTAAAATTTTAAACACAGACTTGGTGTCATCAACAGAAACTGACTGTATTGTTGCACCCCTCTTGCTATTTCTCAGTGGTCAAAACACTAGCCTTGGGAAAAGAATCAAACTCTTGGACCCTCTCAGCCAGACAGGGTTCGAGGCACATACCACCTCATGCACAGCAGAAGTAACCCGTAACCAGCCCAAAGGAAAACAAGGAATAGTTTGCATGTGGCCCACTAGCCTGAAGCTGTTCCACTGCACAAACATATTCAAGATTGCTGGGGCCAGAATCAGCTGAAGCAAGAATACAAAACCACTGCAGGGGGGAGCATGTGAGGGTGTGGAGGGGAAGGGGAGTAACTCTGGCCTCCAATATCAATTTCACATTTTACTCAGCCCAAGGGAAAATGCACGACATGTGCAGCACAACCCACCTTTGCAGAGTTCACTACTATGCTTCAGTCAAGCTTCCTTTTGCATTCTTAACTGAATTTCTTCTTTGCAGAGCGGTCATCATTCAAAGGGAGTAATGGAGATACCCCTACCTCTACATATGGTCCAAGAAATAACCCTCTTGGAATACAGAAATTTTGAAATTTTACTCCCTTTTTGTAAGAATTATCTAAAATCTAGGTCTCCTACTTTCTCATTATTACCCATATTCTCATCATTAAGAGGTTTCTTCTCAATCTCCAATCAAAGGTGAAATGATACAATAATTCATGCTTCACTGAATCAGCACTTGACATGAATATACACATCAAAAAAGAATTTAAATCTTGACACAACTCTTACACACTAAAATCAAAATTAATTATAAGTCTAAATTCATGTAAACATACAGTTTAGATATGCATTTTTGTAAGTCATGATACCAGTATCAACTGCCCAGAAATCTCAAATTTAGACACATTCTTTTTGGTCTCAAACCCCAAGAGACAAAACCTACAATAAAAACTTACAATTTACTGATGGGAGTTTTACTTTGAAATGAATAAGCATATATACTTAGCACAAAGTGCTGCTTAAGAAACCCAGCAATATGTGATCTATTACTTAAATCTCCTTATGAAAATATTTCAGACTCCCATCATTACTTTGGTTTTGGTTTGTTTTTTTTTTTTTTCATCCACAAAGGCTATCACTGTTACCTGAGCATCATAGTTTTATAAAGCAACTCTGCAGAACAGACCTGTCTTAAGTCTTTTGAGAATAGTGGCTAAGAGTAATTAGAACCCTACCACATTGGGTTTTTCTTTTCAACAACAGAGACAGAAACCTGGCAGTGTATGTTTCAAAAGACAGGTAACATTTTTAGATAACAACAGCCTATTTGTTTCAGTTACAGAAATCTTCAATGGAGCAATTATTATGTCACCACAGCAACTGCCTGAGGGTGACTTTCTGTATTATCAAGTAAGTTATATGGCTACTTCAGACATCAAGTTCAGTGAGAGGCAAATTCCTTTCTTCAATAAGGCCCAATCCAAAAACCACCAATATCAACTAAAGCTCCTGTTCATGTAATTGATTTTGAACGAACTTTGTTGAGAGTAGTAAATCAGATGTTTGAGTCTCTAATAAGCAAATGGAATTCAGCATTCTGCTATGATCACCAATAAGCAGATGAGCTCCTCCGCTCTGTAACTGAAGTTATTTTCACAATGCAGTTTATCTTCTTAACCTGTAATTACTGCACCTAAAATCCATGAGTATCTAGATTATAATTCAGTAAGGTCAGAAAGAATCAATTCTTTTACCAAATTCTTCAGTGCTGAGCCCAGTTTCTTATTCTTGACTATTCTGACAAATTTTACCATTCATTACATTTACCATGTGATAATGGGGAATTGTGTCTTCAAGGGCTTATCACTGAACTCCGGAGCAAGACCAATCATGCCATCATGAGATTTAGAAGTGCTAGGTAGTTCTAGGTAGTGTCTAGTTCTGACATGGCACGGGATGGTGCTAATGCTGGGAGGGTTGAACTTGTGCCTGCCCCTGGCTGCCTGGGGTACCCACCTCCCACAGGGTTTCCACCAGGGAAGAGAGAAGGGCTCAGCTGGTCAAGTGGCAGCTGCCTATACCACTGCAGATCACTGCCTGACCACCAAGGTAAACTGAAATAGGTGTCGGTTTAATTTACTATGCTGGGCCATTAAGCACAATGCTTCCTCAGCTGTTACATGGCTATTTCCAAAAGAGGAGCAAGGCTAACGAACAGAGGCAAAAAGTACAGCACAGCCATTCTAATGTGAGCCAGCCCCACTTATTAACTTCAGCCTTAAATGGATCATTTTCATATAGATACCTTTATCTATAAATATAAATAAGGTGAGAGGAGGTTTGCCTACTTCTATTTTGAACACACCAAACCATGTCAATTTACATTGATGCAATTTCTCTATTGACTGACTCCTGCATTAATTTTGCTATTTTTTTGTTTGAAGCTTGTCTTCAGCTTAAATGGTTTATAGGTAAATATCCTTCTGTTTGTCCTTTCTCAACTGAGGGAAAACATCAGCAAGTGCTATGTTTAAGAATGTATCAAAAATGACCATCAGCAGCCCAGGGCTGTCTTACCCATTCCAGTTTGGGGCAAGCTTTCCAGGCCTGCTGATTAACAAATGTTTGTCCTTCACAAGCATTGTTTAACACTCTCGTACTCCCTGAAAAATACTCCCATCAACCTCAGACTGTAAAAGCCCATTACCCTCATTCTTTCCAGACACAGCAGAAAACCTTATTTCTGCCTTCTCCAGAAGGGGAGTTAGAACAAGATGATGTCAAGGTCACATCCCACCCAAACTATTCAATGATTCTGTGATCACACTGAAGTACATTTTTTCTGGTGACAAGCCTATTCTTTATTAGAATGGGGTTTTTTTTGCAATATTTAATCCTCCTATTCCTACCCACATTTTAGAACAAACCTCATAACTTCTGTCCGTAGCAGCTAGAAGAGAGGCTATTTGGTTTGGGTTTTCCTTATCTGAGCTACGTAGGCACATAAATGTGATGAGGAATCTGAAAGCCATAAGGCTTTGGGTGGGGTTAAATAGAATTAAGAAAGTACGCTGTGCAGAATGAGATTTGCCCATGAGTGGAACAGCAGATCTCATGCCTTCTGTCTGTTTTCTCATTCACTCTTCATTTGCATGCTTAGGTCATCAGAGACAAGAGAGGGTAGAACACAGCCATCATGGAAAACTGCTCTTCATCAGCTTGTTTTAGCAACAAGGCCTTTGATAGCAGAAACTGAACTGCAAGTTATGCAAACCTACTCCTTTTAATAAATTTGAAAGAGATTACATTGAAAAAAATTTACAGCAAATTATGCTAAATTATAATCTCTAGATTAAGTACCCTCTGAATCCCTGGGTTTTTCAGAGCCACTACTATTAAGAGTTATCCTACTACAACGTGTGAAAGGGTCAGCCCCTTTAAAAGGAAAACACACAATTTTCTCTAAACCTCAGCTCCATCAAGAGGATTTTCTTAGTTTTTCTATCCACTTCTACACAAAGGTTGTTTTTCTAGACAGCAGACTAGAACACTTAAATGTTACTATACCCAACCTTCTTAAACCCTTTTGAGTGCGAGGTAGAGAGGTTTTTTTGGTCCGTTCTTCCATAAATGAATTTGTATCTTGGCAAGAGCTTTCAATCCATTGTTGTATTTTGGGGTATTTCCTTAAATTCAATACCTGGCCTGTACTCATCAACCATCAGCAGAAGGAGAACCAACCATCATCTGCTCTTCCTAACTAAAACATAACTTGGCTGATAAATTAATAAATAACCTATGTTCTCACTCCTTAAAAGACCAGGAGAAGCAAAGAGAAGGTGATGGTCTGAACTCTTCATCTGTGTTTTTCACCACAGGTCAAGTATCATGGGGGTCAAGTGTGTGTGTGAGAAACAGGACTGAAACTACATTTAAAATGTTACTAAAAAATGCAAACAGTCAAATAATCCTATTAGTACAAAAAAAAAAAAACAAAAAAAAAAAAACCAAAAAAAAAAAACAATCCCTCCCCCCAAAAAAGAGGGAAAGCAAGAAGCCACACATTTCAGGCTATGAACAGTCAAGTTCAGCTTTTATTACACTGTCCAGAAAATTCTCACTTCTTCCTTTGTAACTCTGGGCTGGAGAGTTCCTTTGCTTGTTAGTCATGCTGCATTTGGAACACAGCTATGAAAATACAAAATATGATTTGCATTTAAATATTGTATTGAACACAATGCAGTCCAGATATCACTTGAATCATAACTTATATTGGACCAAGGATGATTCACAAGCCTGAACACTCACTTTTCATGATGACCATCTCTGCTATTCATGGCTAATTGTGCATGCCTCACTGCGTATGACTTGCTCCTGTTTACTTTTATATTTCTTATAATCTTTTAAGGATTCAATTCTAGAAAGTTTAAGACACTAAAAATTCCAATACGTCTTTATTTTCCAATTTTACCTGAAAACACAAATTAACCCTCAAAATTTGAACATGAGATGAATCAGCTTAAAAACAAACAAACAAAAAAGATTACAATATTTCCCACACTGGGTGACCTATCAGGGTCATCTTCAGGGTTTCTTTCAACACTTGTAGGGAACAGAAGATCATTTGTTTTGCAGGAAGTGTACTGACATCTGTTCACACAGGTCCTGCACAAATCTTGGAAAACCACCAAGAGACTTGGTCTTCACTGACAATACCTTATTGTCCCAGCATATCACTAGTAATATATGCAGATTCAGAACAGTATTTCATTACATTGATCAAAAAATTACTAATCATGTTTCATCAGCATAAACATTTTATCACCTGAATTAAGACACATATTGAAATACAACATAAGAATTCAGAGACCAAAGGAGCCAATTTAAACATACATATTTCCAATTTACTCCTGTATTATTCCCCACTGATGATACACTAATAGTGTGCTATGACAACATGCATCAGAACATTTGTTACAGCCAAGTGTACTGTACCAATGTTTTGGCAAGTTGCATTTGAGGATGATGTTTAAGAAAGTCTGCACTCATAAATGAAGTATTACATTTAAAAAGTGATGTTTTATTCAAGCTGCCATATTTTAGAGCATGACTACAGCTTCTTAGAGGAAGTGCTTAGACTGTTAAACAGAACAATACTCTTTCTTTTTAAGACTTAAAGGAACAGGAAGAAGCATCACCACAATAATCATCATAATCACTACTGTACTTCTGTCACTCTCTTCCCTTTCATTAAAAAAGTGCTGAAGGCACCCTTGCATCTATTGTATCTTCTAATACTTAAGCAACTGTAATGAACCTTCAAAACTTTACAGGGGAAACAACTAGTGTCACCAATTTACACTTTGAAACCAATTACTCAACACAGTAAGTTCTTAACTGATGTTTTAAAATGTAACATTATCCAAAGCCTCTCTTACTGACACTTACTGACATACAGGAAATCTATACATGTCTCTACATAGATATATCTATAAATATATATATATATGTCATCAAAATATTGGCATATGAATATTTTAAGAGAATGTTTACTATAAAGCACTCAGTAAGTTAGACCTGCCTTCATCAAACCATTTTGGGAGTCACTTTATTTAAGACTGAGAAAGAGAAAAAATATTGTACCAGTTACTTCAGTCGCTTTAAAAATGCAGAAGAGTTTGGTTCCAGGAAACTACTTTCAATACCTATGCTTATGCGTATTTTCTACTGCATTATCCGTGTGTATAGTAATTTTAACAAAAAGACTTCTATGCAAACTAAGAAGGTGTATGTTTCTTGCTAAGCCTTTAAAAGTCATCTTTCAGTATATGACTATTCAAATCAAGTCAAAACCAGGTTTCAACTGATACCTTGAAGAAAATCCTATCAAATGAAAAATGCTCCTTACACCTGAATGGCCAGGGTCCTCTCTATGCGTAAACGAGAACAATTTTAAAGCCGGATCCAAACAACGAATAGGATGAAATAATTTGGCAGCATGAGTCTTCCAGAGATCACCACACACTTCTGCAAAAGCAAGGCGCGTTCTGCTAGCAGTGACCTAATTACCAGAGTAAAAGCTGCGTATCTGACAAAGGAAGAGAAAGAACCCACTGCTTCATACATAATTTATTAAGGTTTCCCACAGCATTCAGGTTAAGTTGCGGACCCCAGCATCTCTTTGTGATGTTAAATAAACGCGTAAGAAGTCAGCGGACCCCAGGGCGTACCGAGGGCGCAGCGCTCCGACCCGGACCGCTAAACCCCAGGCCCGCTCGCCACCGCCCGGCCTCCAGCGGCCCGCGATTCTCCCTTCCCAGCGAGTAGACGCGCTGCGGCAGCGGCAGAACTGCCGCCCCAGTCACTAACAAAGCCAGGCTGCTGCCACAACGGGCAGCGCCTCACCGCGCACAGAGGGACACCTCTGCGTGCCAGGAAAGGGCTACTCGCCCATCCACCTTCCCTCCTCACCTTCCTCCTGCTCTTCCCGGCCGTGCAGTTCACGGCCGCCACAGGACTTCGCGGACGCTTTGTGTCTCTCGCGGGCCGGGGGTTGGTCCCCCCGCAGCGGCTTCCCGCCCTGTCCGGCCGCGGGTTTCTCCTCCCCGCCCCGCACGCAGTCCCTTTTTCTTCTGTTTAAGCCCCAAAAGCCGATTTTTCCTCCCCTCC
>JBAFWW010042062.1:0-12658 GCA_036873685.1 Agapornis canus
CTAATGAAGAGTCCCTCCACAGCACCCCTATAGGCCCCCTTCAGATACTGGAAGGATCCATGGATTTGGCCTAACATTACATCCCCAGGCTGCTAGCCACGTTACCACAGAAACATAGAATGGTTTGGGTTGCAAAGGACCTTAAGATCATCCAGTTCCAACCCCTGCCATGGGAAGGGACACCTCACACTAAACCATGTCACTCAAGGCTCTGTCCAACGTGGCCTTGAACACTGCCAGGGATGGAGCATTCACTACTTCACTGGGCAACCTGAGCCAGTGCTTCACCGCCCCTGCAGTAAAGAACTTTCTCCGTATATCTAACCTGAATTTCTCCTGCTTTAGTTTGAACCTCTTACCCTTGTCCTGTCACTACAGTCCCTGCATCTCAGCTGGAATCCTGAATCTCACAGGGCAAATGGGCATCACAGACTATGCCATTTCCTGTTCCATCTGGTCTGCAGAGTACCAATAGTATCAATTAAAATCTCCAGTAGACCAAGATCTAGAAAAAGTCACAGCAGTGGACTTCAATATTTTACTAAATAGAGGGGAAAACAAGACAAAGATGCTGAGTCAGCCTCAGCTGAGGCAGTAGCTCTCTGGAAAACCCACATGAATGTTAATCCCGCAAATGAAATCATGTTTCCATCCACTGGGAATTGATTCTACTGAATTTCAGAAGGATCCTCCAAAGAACACTACAGCACCTAATAGCAGCTACCCACCTTTACGTGGGTTTCACCTACCAGCAAAAAGAAACGCTGGATCAACAAGAGTGCATTGGCAGACATGGTTTGTGTGACAGTTTAAGGCATTTGTGTGCTCAGCTGAAAAGGTTAGTACAAACAAGTATTTTGCTGTATTGAGGCCAGCATCCTCTTGCTTGTCCTTCTCACCCCTTCTTTACTTATGGATGCTTTGCCATCACTGTGATATCTGGCCCATAACTTGGTTATTTCCTGAACACATTTTTGGTCAGTAGCAAGGACATGCAGAACAGAAACACTATCACCATCTGTCCAGACAGAAACCTGCCTATGTGCTCCAAAAAACAGCACAACTTATAATTGGTGACCCTGCCACAATCTGCCAATATGGTGACTGTTTAGTGATCAGTGCCAGTGAGTAGCTTATTTGTGCCAAAAAAACCCCCATGAATTTATAAACCCTCTCATTACAGTTTTTCACTACAGGTACTCTCCTCTCATCAATCATCAGAATTCTAGGTGTTGGTTCATTTGTTTTCTAAATCTCTGATGTTCACTAACACAAGATTTCATTGTGTTTGCATATACTGAAATACAATAAGCTGATGATGTTAAGGTTACATTCTTTAGCATCAGTTCAACCATCTTATTCTTTCCTTCCAGTATTTCCCCACTCTTTCTCCAAAGCTATCCATGAGGAAAAAGTAGTTAGGGTTCTGTCTGCAGTATTTTCTGGCTGTAGTAGTTACATCTCTCTGCAGTATTCTGAAACAGAAGTTGACTGTAACTGCCCCTTTTAAAGGGCTGGCTGGTCATTACTACTTCCAAGGACATCCATGTGGCAAAACAGTCATACGGAGCAAATTCAGCATATAAGGATCATGACACTTGAAGAAGCTACACATGCAAGGAACATATGTGCCAGCAAAAGATCCATAAAGCTGTCACAGGAGAAAGCAGGAGGGAGGCAAGTAATCCTCTTCACTGCTTCCATCTCCCCCTCCCTTACATTCTTTTAAGCAAAGCCACAGTTAATTCCTTTTCCTTATGATCTGAGATTTCAGACAGTAGAGGAAATTCATGACTCAAGTTTCACACAATTCAGTAACCTTCCCCTCATCCCACTGCTACACATACATCATGCACATGTTAGAGTGCAAGTCTGGAAAGGAAAATATTTCTTCAGGTAACTCTGGCTGATGGCACTCTGCTCCTGTCACTGTGGCAAATGGAGTCTACCACAGCATACTCATCTGTACTGAGAGAGAAATTACTCCTGCCCATCAGTCACAGAATGGATGAGGTACAAAATCCATTCCCATGATGAATAAATCAGAGTTAAAAAAAGGTCAGGATGTCTTCAAGTGTCTGCTGGGGACAAACTTCATTTAAAGTTATTACATTCTTGTCAAAATCTTGACCAGAGTCAGTTTACCACTTTCTCCCCTTCCTGTATTTCCTCCCTCCTTTTCCTAAAGCCACTCAGCTCTGCACGTATTTACTGCTTGACTTCTTAACATCACATTGTTTTTTCTAACACAGTAGGGAAGTCAGCTAGTTCAAACAGTATCCATTCCAAACTTAGCACTGGAAATGGACAAACATGGGGTGAGGCTCACCTCTCAAACACACCCTTTAAAGAGTTTGAAACTTCTAATTCTCTAGCAAGATAAGGATTCCTATATCTGAAGGGCTGGATATCTCAAAGGAAAAATCTGGCTACAGTGTTTACAAACACAAGCTAAATCTACAATTAAAAGTTGGTGTGTGATTCAAAGACCATCCTTCAACTCTTTATCAGTTGTAGCGGTCCAAATATATCTTAGGTAATCCACATAGAGTTGAAGATTGTTTTCCTGTCAACTCTTTACTCACAGATCCATTTTCCAATGTGGCAGAAAAAAATTGCACTCAAGTGACCATCTGAGAACAATAGTTTGTTCAGGACCAACTGAGGGCAGGGAATAGTTGGCTTCTCTCAACTAAAAGCTTTCTCGTGATCTCAAATCAAACCTGTAACTACTAATGGACTCCAACCAGGTCCTTCTGAGTGGCTGTCAGAATACTTTTTTTTCCAAGCTGTCCTCACAGGACCCTCCACAGGTCCTCACAGGACCCTTCTTAGCTCCATCTGAAGTCCTGATGTGCTACAGGAGGTAAAGTCAGGTGGAAACACACTCCATACTTTCACTCTGAATGCACTTTTCAGTCAGAAGCTACTATAAATTGACAGGTGATTTGAAAAAACTGCTGGGATGTCATGGAGACTCCAACTATTTGGAAACACTCTTATTTGTTCCATACTTTAAGTGTCTTTACAGACTTTCCTTTCTGGCTGCACTTCATGACAGTAGCAGGAAACTGCATGTTTCTCTGTGAACTATTCCCTCCCAGCAGGTCACTTGCTGCTGCTGTTTTCCCTCTACTCCAGTCACAGTCCATGGCCTGCAAGGATAGAATTTCTTCCTTAGGGCAAAGAAGAAATCCAAACAAGAGGACTAAAATCTCAACTTGGGAATTAGCAGCTACATTGAAAGATTCTTCTCTGTCTTTGAGGGAAGTGCAAGGGGAAAGCAGATACTGGTGTTCAAGAAGACAGCTTTATACAAAGCCTGCTTACCCCTTCCCCAGAATACTTCCCAACAGATTCACAGGGTCAATAATCAATTAAGGGTCTACTCTGCTTCAGGAATAACTCAGCAGACAAACTGGGAAGAAGGCATTCAGCTGCAGAGCTGACAAAATGAGAACATCACTGCCACAGCCACAGGAGCTGCGTGCTGAAGCAATGACAGCTCGCCCTGTCATGGAGGTGAAGAACACCCACCTTTCCTGCACCACTTCCACGGGCTCTCCCTTCCTGGAGGAGCTAACAGGGGCTCTCTGAGGCCACCAACTCCAGGCTACACCACACAATGTAGCTCAGCAGTTCCAGACAAAAGGATCTGTGTGTTTTTACAAGCACTGCACATCTGTCTGGAAACAGGTCAGAGGGTACATTTTGCTTTAAGTGGAATTGAAAGTGCCCACTGAATCAGCAGAAGGTTTCTTGTTACGCTGTGAAGCACACTTCAGGTCTGGAAATACAGCTTAAGCACTACCAAGACTTGAAGAGCTATTGTGTAGACTACAGTTTTCACTCCCTGGGACATTTAGTAGCCTGTCTGGGCGACAGGTCCTTTAAAGATACTCTGCTGCTGACTGGGAAATGTTGTTGTTTCCACACCAAGGATCCCAACAGGATAAGGACTTTAAAGAGAATGAGATGGAAACTATAGGGAAAAGAGGTTTTGCTACATCTTCAAGTTCTATTTCTGAGATTAATTAGCTAATTATAAGACAATTCAGACACATTCTTGATGTCCTGGAATTTAAAAACTCATGGAGAAAGCAAATGTGAGCTCATGATATAATAAAAAAGGCCTGTACGGGCCACCATGGAGGGAGGTCTCAGCAGCCCTCTGCTGGGATATCAGCCACAGCACCATGCCGGTCACAGCTCCCAGGAGGCAGGAGAGCAGAAAATCCCCATGGCTGGAGAGCACTTTTATTCCGGATGGCAGGAACACCTCACTGCCAAGATGCTGATAATCACCAAGGAATAGCAGCTCACACCACAGCCATCACCATGGGGCAGTCTGCTTGAAAAATGCAACTCTTAAGCTGCTTTTTGTCATTCCCAAATTTTGTCAGGAGCATTTTAATTGCACAAAACCAGCTGGAGAAGGTGTTGAAAAATAAGCAGTGATGAATAAAGGACTGAACTCAAAAGCTGCTGATGACAGAGCAGCAGAAAAGATGGTGTGGCTTACCCCAGCCAGCCGGGTCCCTCATGGCTCGGGCTTCTCCCAGTGGAGCACTTGGCAGTCGGCATCTCAATTTAGCTGTAAGTGTTTGTTTTTAATCACACATGTCAGCATGCTGGGTGGTTAACTTACAATGTGTCACCCACAACAAGAACAAGCCTCCCAGTTAATCAAATACCAACAAAATGTCTCATGTCATATTAATGATACTTGGACCAGAGCCAGGAGGAGGAAGTTTGAAAGCCAAGATCCCTCTGCTTTCCTCACTATCTTAATTGCAGTGCTCCATTGAAGTTGCTAGAAACAGGGACATCAAACGATGACCTCCTGTATGCTATCACAAAAGAGGGTTTTAATGATGCTTCTGGCTGCACCTCTCTTCTTTACTGAAACAAGGAAGCCAGGAGAGCCCCACAGCACACACTGGACCCAAAGCCTGTCCTTCAGTGCCATACAAGCTCATATGCATGCTACAGGCTCTATTCAACTAAACAACCTATCCTTCCATATACAATCCCTGGGAACGATGTGAATGGTAACTCACCCTGCTTAGGTCCATACTTTCTCCAGAAAGAGACATTTTGGGTGCTCTGCTGCTTTGGTGCTGGGAACCAAACATACATCACCACGCAGTGGGGCAAAATTGGTAAAATGCAGCCAAAACCGAATGTAGGAATGTCTCTTTTAGCAGCTGTGTGGGCACACATTAAGCTTAAACCAATCACCAAATTGTATTTCAATTACAGCTGGATTCAGCTAATCACAATTTCTTCCAACATCCTGCAGGAAATGTTTTTCTTTACATAATGTAGACAAGAATTTCAGGCAATATTCAGACTTGGTAGATGCATTTTCTCCTTTTTCAATGTAAAGGTGCAAAATTCAAAGACTGGAAGAACTTACCCACTTTTGCAATTAAATAAGTCACATAATTTGAGCAAAAAACAGCCCTCAAGATGCTAGGAACAAAACAGTGCAATAACAG
Source organism: Agapornis canus (assembly GCA_036873685.1). NCBI lineage: Eukaryota > Metazoa > Chordata > Aves > Psittaciformes > Psittacidae > Agapornis > Agapornis canus. The sequence goes on from JBAFWW010042062.1 coordinate 5,502, forward strand.
TAACAATAACATTCCCGAGCTATAAAAACACTAAAGCAAACATGCAGGCCCGTTTTGCATTTCCCAGAGCAAGCCCTAACTTTAACATATTGTAATAATATTGTATTAAACCTTGCAGGTTTGTTCTTTGGCTTTTGGAGAGATGAGTGAGAGCTACTGGGCACTCCATTCAACCACATTTTTTGGTACTGAATACATACAAATGGCTGGCTTAACCAAAAAGGATGAGTACATGTAACTAGCTAGAAATATTCCAAGGAGCTTTCTAAGGGAAACCAAACTTATTAAAAATATACTGCAGAACACCACCACCACCACCACACACAAATCTCTAGAGAAGTCAAGGTGGGGGGAAGGAAACAACAACCTTGAACTTCTGCACAGGGCAGGACCATTGTGATTTTCATTATGTCTTACACCTTTACATTAAATTTTAAGTTCCAGAAAGTAAAAGAGTAGAAGTCAACACCATTACCAGATTCTTAGAGTCTTAAATGGATGAAAAGATTTTGGTGAATGGCTCACACAGCTACATCACAAACTGTTCGTCTTCTGCCTACCTCTTGAACACCTCTTGCTTATTCCAAAGATCAGGTCTTAGGTGCTAGAAAATAAATTCTTGTTACACTGAACACCTATAAATTTGTTCTTTCTACTCTAGGAAGATTCCAGGACATTCTTTTAACAATCCCAGAACCCTCTCACAATTCACAGAAATGTCACGGCCACATTTTTAGTATTACATGTACATTCAGTGTTTTATATGAAGAACATTTATGTTATTTCCTTTATGATATAATCTGGAAAAAGACATCAATTTTTTGTGAGAGAAGACCCAAAAATATAAAGCCGCCTGCAGTTGTTTTACAGCAGATAGATCCTACTGAATATTACATACTTTTGGCAACACTGAAAAGAGTAGTATGTTAGTGGTACAGAGACAGCATTAACAAAAAATACCCATGAGTAAACCTAAAATTTAGCCTAAGTTAAACTTGTTCTCACCATACAAGCATAAGCTGGATAGAAAGAGGGCAGATCCCCCATGAAATGCCAAAGAAGTACCTTACAGTGGCTTAAGAATCCTCCACATTAATAAGGAGCATGCATTTGTCTTCACTGTGATCAGAAAATAAGAAACAGAATTCCACGCACATACTAGCACAAGACTGTTCTCTATAAAAATTACTCTACGATTCTACCCAATTTCAAAGTAGATGAAGATCTTTTTCTAGAATACTATCCCCCAGAGCAAGAAAATTGACACAAAACCTCTCACTTTTACAGCTCATCCTGAAGTTCATAAACAGCTTTGAAAAGAAACCTACTCTTCAGGGTGAGATTGGTTTTGTGATCCAAAATGATCAGTCCAGGAGAGGCCAAACTGGTGCAATCATCCTGGTAGTCAAAGTAGTGGCTCAGATTGTACACAAACAGCTGAAATCAAGACATGCAGCCAGGCTGACACTACAGATGTTTATGAAATGTTAACTGGCTTTTCACTCACTTCTGAGGCAGAATTAACAGCCTCATATACCAACCTTATGATTTAATTGCCTGCTATAATGCTATAATACTCTAATAGTTTAGCACTTCAAGATATCATCATTGTTAACACACTGATATACTGATTCAATTTCACTCCTGACCTGGATTTACTGCATTGATCATTCTTATTTAAGACTTTAGAGTGTAGCTAGAAATAAGTGAGAGTTGCTTGCCTCTTATTTTAGTCCATTAGAATATACATTCTTTTACACTCATCATTTCATACATCTCTAATTAGTATGAAAACAGTGATGAATGCCTGCCACTACAGACAGGTAATAAGATATGCTGTTTCCACTCACCGAACAGAACTCTTGTCACTCCTGCAGTTCACAAGCCTACTGCTAAAATAAAACGCATTCACTGGAAACTGATAAAGACCTACCTTCTGACAGAGGCTCCCCACTGGCCCCTCACCCTGAAATGTCTTTACATTTGGATGATGCACATTACTTACAGTTACTGTGCCAAGGCAAATGGTAAAACTATCATTGCCCCATCCTCATCCTGTGCGCAAACACCCTCAGAGAAAACCAGATGGTTATTGACTCACTTCACAACCTTACTGTATTAACAAGACCCATTGATAAGAGGTTTCCCATACTTAAGTTACAAGAACCTTTATTCTGGAATCTGTCAGGCACTTGGAGGCCATTCATGCTGCCATTAACAGCATATGCTGGGCACACATACAACATAGTGACAGAATGATTTGCAGGGCATAGAGTAGGCTAGAGAAAAGGGATTCTGAGCTGTCACAGTAACATCTCATTAAATCATACCAAAACAGTGAAGAGGAAAGAACAGGAGAGAGGGAGAAGTGGAATAAAAACAATTTAAATAGCTTTCACACTGTTTCTAGGAGACCACATAACATAGCTGCTGAACAGAAGATGCCCATTGTCAGTAGCAAGCACAGGCAGCAGCAATACAGACTAGCTGGGGTGTGAAAGAGGAAAACAGGGGTACACACAGACATTGGTTGAGCATTGTTCCCATTTCACCCATCTCAGATTGCTGATATCCCCCAGAGAACAAAACTAAATAAAGCATGAAGAAGCCATCACAGCCACTGGAGAACTTAAATCAAAGAAGAATCTCAGATTCCAGTAAAATGGTAATGATAAATTAAACAGAAACATAACATTTAGAGCTTCAATAGTTGTGAAAGGGTTTTAGAGCTCTACCAGAAATACTAAGGTAGACCATGCACAAGACTGAGCTGACATTCCAGGTCATTTCTTTTGAAACAAGAATTATTTTGGCCAACAGAAGAGCACGGCTGCATGGAACCTGTGCCTTAAAGAGAGACAGATGATACTGAAATGTTGCTTTTCAGCCTCAGGCCATTTACAGAAGTAGCTCAGGAAATGTTTTTACAGATGAGAGGACATGCCAGGTACATAAAGTCCCAGCTCCAAAGAACAGACAGCCTCATTGCTAATTTCTTTCTCTGCTTTTTAAGAAACCTGCATTGCTGTCTGAAGTTACCTGACAAGTCCAATCACCTTTTTGAGGACTCAAAAAAAGCCTGACAAGTTATGTATTGGAGAAAGTTTTGTATTATTTATGCCATATCATCACATTTTCTGTTTCAGTTTTCAAGTATTTTTTACCTCTAAAAGCCTAAAAAGTTACAATTTGTTTTTCACCATCCTCATTTATAAATAAGAGCAGCCATTTCTGTTTCATACACAAAGAATACTATGGTTCAAGGAAGGCCAAACTGCTTGACTAGAATGAGTCAACAGTGGAACGAGCAATAGATTATAGCTGTCCCAGTTCCCAGCCTTTTGCTTCAGTTACAAGACCACAGAACTGCAGAGGTGAACCCAGGCTGAAAACGTTGCCAGCTGGACAGTAGACAGAAAAAGCAGACCATTTAAAGAGCTCCTCTGTAGAAGGATTTGACTGTCAGACCTCATGAGGTAGCACACTGAAGCAGTGTCCTGGTTTCAGCTGCAATAGAATTAATCTTCTTCCTCGTAGCTGGTGCAGTGCTGTGTTTTGGATTTAGTCTGAGAATAATGTTGATAACACAACCATGTTTAGCTGTCCCTAAGTGGCACTTAGCCTAAGTCAAGGACTTTTCAGTTTCCCATGCTCTGCCAGTGAGGAGGGACACAAAAAGCCAAGAGGGAGCACAGCCAGGACCCAAACTAGGCAAAGGGATAGTCCATACCATAGAATATCAAATTGGGGACAGTTGGCCAGGAGCCATCCATCACTGCTTGAGGATGGGCTGGGCATCAGTCAGCCAGTGGTGAGTCATTGTACTGTGCATCAATTGTGTTTCTTGGGGTTTATTCCTCTCCCCTTCCCTACCCCGCCCCCTTATTTAATTTTACTTTATTTCAATTATTAAACTGATCTTATCCCACCCACAAGTCTTACATTTTCCCAGTTCTCCTCCCCAGGGAGGTAGTGGCTGCATGGTACTTGGTTGTCAGCTGGGGATAAACCATAACGGAGTGATTTGACTTGGGTAAGCAGAAGGCAGCTTGGCAGATACCAATTTTGCCCTGCCAACTACACAGAACTTCAAGATGCTAGTATAGTAGGCTACATACATACATACTTATGTATATAGCAGATCACATTAAGTGCCAAAGGCAACTTTATTAAAAGTTACTCTGTACCAGAAAAAGCAAACTTTTTAGTACAGAGCTTAACACTGAAAGGAAATAGAATTGCTATTAAATGCACCATTTTCCAAGGTGATTTCTTCGTAGTTATTTGGATATAGGCAGTTTGGAGACAAACATACTAAACATTACTTGCAACAAGAAGATGCAAACTACAACACAGCTCAAGTTGGCAGCATTTAAATCTCAGTATAGCAGTTACTGCAACAAACATTTGGCCCAGCAATAAAAACTCTGTCTCTGATGAAAACTGCTCTCTGTAAAGAATACTTCAAGCAAAATACTCGGAAAAATGCCACCCATTCATCAGAACTGGATCTGTTTAGGAGAATACACCTTTTCAAAGTTAGACACCTGTGTCACGGACTTGAACTGAATGCCTCATCTCATATGAGATGCCGAAAGCAGCATGTTCTTCTGGTATCTGCTTCAATAAACCTTATGCTCTTGTAAGAGAATACCACAATATGAAGTCAAAAGTCCAAGTAACTTCAGAAGTTTCAAATGCATGGTAGTATCTCAGTTGAAATACAACTGTACTAGTTAAATCTGTAAGGTAAATATTTGTATCCAAAGTCAATCCTGAATAAGTAATTCACAAAACTCCCAGATACTCTGGATCAGATATTCCCAAACTGTCAATAAGGAGTCCTAAAGCTTCCTACAGAAACATGCAATACTCCTATCTTGTAGAAGAGATAAACCAGCAGAAAAGGCTATATGCCTCCACGGAGGCAGATTATAAGGCTCACACAAGATACTACATTCTAAACTGGTGAAATCATCTGATTTACTGTAACTATCCATGTGTGCTCTTTACCCATAGCAAGTGTAAAACAATTTGAATTAGGAACACCACAGTTATTTGGAAAGTAAATTTCCCAAGATTTGTTATATACTATAGAGCTGCTAAGTACCATTGCTTTTAATAAACCTTTACTCCACAAGGCCCAATCCGCAGCAAAGAAGGAGTATCTCCTCAGAAGAGATAGCAGAAGGCTCAGACACGAGACTCTTGGGCTTATTGCCAAATTGATCACAGGAGGTTGGCTGATGAAATCTTAGAACTTAATACTTTAAAGACCATGGAAGAACAAACTGGTTTGTAAACTCCCAAGAGGGGCTACTGCTGTTAACCAATGATACAGCTTTTTAACCAGACCACACCATCTTACATGAAGGTTTTGTATACTCAGTACCAGCTAGCAATGTAGGGCCAAAATAAGCTACAGCCAGACCCCAGTATCTACCAAGGATGTATTCTCAAAATGTGTAATATTAGCAGTACAGCTACTTTTCTGATAAGAATCAGCATAATAAATGGGGAACATATGCAGGAACTTCAGAAAGATTTTAAATACAGAGATAGTGCCTAAGAGGTAGAGAATCATAGGATGGTTGAGGTTGGGAGGGACTTCTGTAGATCATTTGGTCCAACCACCCAGCTCACCAGTGGTCATTTAGAACCAGCTACCCATGACCATGTTCAGATTAGATACAAGTTTTTTACTATGAGGGGTGAAACACTGGCACAGGTTGCCCAGAGAGGTGGTAGACACCCTATCCCTGGAAACACTCAAGGCCAGGTTGGATGGAGCTCTGAACAACCTGATCTAGCTAACTATGTCCCTGATCATGGTAGAGGGTTGGAAATAAATGACTTTTAGAGGTCCCTTCCAACCCAAACTATTCTACAACTCTACATCCAGATGGCTTTTGAACAGCTCCAGGGTGGGAAACTCCTCAATCTCTCTGGGCAACCCATTTCAGTGCCTCACCCTCACAGCGAAGAAGTGTTTCCGTATGTTTAGTTGTGTTTCAGTTTGTGCTCATTACCGCCTGTCCTGTCAATGGGCACAATTAAAAAGAGCCTGGCCTCATCTTCTTTACAGCCTCCCCTCGGGTAATTGTACACATTGATAAAGATCCCCCAGTCCTTCTTTTCTCTAGGCTGGACAGTCCCAGCTCTCTCAGCCTTTCCTCATAAGAAGAGATGTACCAGCTCTTTAAGCATATGCATAGCCTTTTGCTTGACTCTGCAGCATGTCTATGTTCCTCTCATATTGTGGAGCACAGCACAGGACACAGTACATTAGCTGTGGCCTAAACACTGCTGAATAAAGTGGAAGGACATGCTGGCAACAGGCAGAAGAAGCAGGAGCATGGTCAGGCTCACCAATTCATCAAATAGGAGAGATTAGGATCAGAGCTGTCCAACAAAGAAGGTGCTGCTATTTCATAATGGATCATGTTACAGAAGATTTTATCACCACCAGACTTCATTGCTATCACTTTCCTTGAGCAACTGAATGGAATAGAACAGAAAAACAAGGTGATGGTAACAATTAACAATGCACTGCATTAAATGCGCAGCAACAGGACTCTGAACTGGTGGATAAAAAAGCAACAGACACTGCAAAGCGCTGCTGTACTGGGGTAACTAAAACTAGTTCTCCAACTACAATCAGACTGCCATTTAACAGCAAACATTTGAGATCACAGAATCCATCTGGAAGTAGCTCAGTGCTTGACCATGTGGCAGCAGAGATCCTATTGCAAAGGCAAAAGTGTTTAATACCATTTAAAACAGACTGGCTCCTCTCACAAGCTCGCTGCACTGGACTGCCTGGTGACACACGCAGTCTCCTCGGTGGAGCAGTAAGCACACCAGCCTGAGCAGAGCATCACATTGTACTTACTACTGCTCCCCCCCACACTTGCCTTTTAACTGAGAGGGGAAAAAAGTATGTTAATAAGAAGGGAGAGAAAGAAAAGACGAAGGGGAATAAACGTGTGCCCTGGGCAGAGGGATCGTGAACAGGTAAAACACCATCAGGGACACGCAGCCCTCCCAAGGCTCCCCTGTACCCGGTTACAAACGGCAGAGGTTTAACACCCGCGGCCACCGCCGCCTGCCGCAGGGGTGTGCGCGGGCGGCCATCGGCGGGCCTGCAGCGCCCCCCC
>JBAFWW010042064.1:0-30371 GCA_036873685.1 Agapornis canus
GTTGGAACTAGATGATCTTAAGGTCCTTTCCAACTGTAACTATTCTATGATTCTACAATTCTATGATGGTGAATCATGTTAGCATAAACAAAAGCAGTTCCCTGTGCACTTTGAGAGCAGTTCAAAGCTCCCTGTGTCCTGCGGCACACCCTTTCTTTCAGTTTACTAACAAAGACTACTGGTTTGGGTTTGTTGTTTCGGGGGTTTTTTAGTTACTGTTTCATAAGAAAGTGAAAATCATAACCTCCTTCACATAAGCAAATACTCATGAATTATATTTGAAAGAAGAAGTTACATAGGAATGGATTTTCCTGAGCATGTGGTGCATAGGATTTCTGAGCTATACTTTATAATGATAATACCACCATATATCAAGTTGAACTGCTGATGGTTTTTTCAAACAAACCAGAACTGTGATTATATGCAGTGGGTAAGATTTTAGTTGTGGTGGTCATTGACATATGCAGATTTAAAACAAATTAAGCACCTGTGACTGAATGAAGGAAAAGTTCTATGTTCCTCTTCTACATAATCTGTATGCCACACACTCCTTGAAAGTAATCTTTGCAATCTGAACCTCTCTAAAAGAAATTAGGTGGCTGAGCTCTCATGGGTGGGATTTCAGAATTAATCAGAAGCCGGCATTATGGCTGTCTCAGCAGCTGTTTATACATAGTTTTGTTTATTCACAGCACATCTTTTATTTTTATTGCATTCTGGCCACTGACTATGAATCAACTGTCACAATTTTCTTTTACTGATTTTACTGACAGGAAATATGCTGCTAAATATGTTAGTTAATGTAATTCTTAGTACTTCAAGTCAACTTCATACTCACTGGTATTATATACTGCTTTAAAATATCATAAAAGCACTGGCAGACACATACTGCTGATAGTAGGGAGTGATACAGGACTTTTCCTAGTAATACCATCTGCTATTTCCATTTTGGTTTCCTGGCAATCTAATTCTTATCAGGCCAGTTCCTGATTAAAAGACAAATAAATCCCTCAGTGGTTAATGTCTTCAGTGATAAATACATTCACTAAATCAGACTTCTAATTATAAAAGGATTTATAACACATAATGTTTAATGACTATCTTTCCACCTACATGTCATTTTTCTTATCTATTAAAACAGAACCCCATTCAAATGAAAAGATTTAGCTTGTCTCCACTGAGTAAAAAGGCAGTCTTTACAGTCTTCTGCCAATCTCATTTCACATAACTCAGCCAAGTTTTTGTTGCATCCTTAGAAAAATTCTAAGCATGAACAAATAAATAATACACTTCAGATTCATATTAATGCTATGTTTCATTAACATAATTTCCTACTCAAGATGGACATTCATCTCTATTTCTAGGTGTTCATACCATGAAGATGACATTCGCATGTATGATTTTTTTTTTTTTAATTCTATCTTCTATAATTATTTTTGAAACCCTACTAGTCCTTTTCACTTTTAAGAAGTCTTGGGTACTGAAAATGATTAGAAATAAGTGCAGTAATAAATGTAACTGCTTCTTCATGCTGTAAAGGAAAAAGATTATGAGCTCTCTGCTTAGTTATGTCATCAACAGCACACATTCAATTTTCAGTTCATCCACACTACTGAGTTCTCTCTCCCCCTCCATTTTCCATCTTAGTATTTCTGCACACTATCCTCACAATGGGTTTAATTCATCTCCCAGTGTATTTCATTAGATTGGTTACTGTTTTTGGCAGCCTACTTACTCAGGAAGTCCAAAGCCCAAAGCTGAGACATTAATCAGATACTGTGAGGCCCTGTTTCTGGGGACTGAATTATTAATATACAATTTTGTATGATATCTCAATAAAATTCACATAGGAGTAGCGGTATTGTACTTCTTTATGAAGTACTCACAAGAATTTTAGAATGTCCAGGATCACATGCAGTAAGTAACACATGCCTCTCTATGAAAAGGTATACTCATTTTACATAATTTCTGCACATACTTACATTTAGGAGACTAGGATCTGCCACCTACACTGTATGTTTGATTGCTCAAAATGAAAAGCATGTTCATATTTATGCAAATATTGGCTTTTATTTCCTAAACAAAATCTAAATAAAGGAATTCAAACAGACAGTATGTACAGAGAGGAAACTGCTCACACTCAAAGTTGTTTTTTATTCTCATTTTAGTGATGAATTCACTGAAGGAGAAAAGTGGAGGTACTATATAAGGTTATACTGCAGTGAAGGCCTTGGGCAGCATCTGAAGCCAAAATATGTTTTTTACCAGTTTTTCTTGCAACCCTTTACAGTTCCTTGTAAGAATTTACAATCCTCAATGGCAATCTTGAAGATTAGAAGGTGGGGTGGTTCCTGTTTGATATATTTTTCATGTAGATATTTGTCATTTTAACTAGCTTTTGCTACTTTTTTCAACTGTCATAACATAAAAATATGTTGTACTTGTGGCAAGCATAACAAGGACTTCCCACTGTGTAACTGCACTGGTCATTGGCTTTAGGTTCTTATTTTGAAACTTCTGAAGCATTACAGTTCATATCTAACAAGTAAATAATACTAAGGACAAATCTTTCTATTTAAACTACTCTTAAGCTATGTATTTCTGGATCAACTTTTCTTAGCACACATGCAGGAATATACAGTGTAGACTTCTATTTCAGTAGAACTGTACTGTGTAGCTTAACACCTACAAATATGATTCTTCTTTTCATGACTGGGTAAATGGACTGAGTAATTGACAGGTTAGTTGGAGGCATTAAAATTGCACAATTGCCTAACCTATCTCTTCAAAATATGATACTTGTCCTTTATTATGGGTGTAAGATCATAATATCAATTGAAAGTAATGAGAGGAACTGCACAGACTTTATTTCAGGAAAAGCAAGTGAAAATGAGAGTACATCAAGCAGCAATGTTTTTTCCAGGGAATGAGATTTTGATTTGAAAGCTAAAGCAGCAATAGTCAAAGCAGTAATTGTAAGACACTAATAGCAAAAGTTGATCTTCATATATTTTTCATACTACTTTTAAAATTTGTCATTCTTAGAAACTGATGATCAAAAAACCCCAATTGCAAACCTCATAAAAGACTTACAGACTTTCTTTTATTATTCATTTGTAAATCATCAGTGCATGTCAAGGCTAAAGAGATTTTAGCAAGCTCAGAAGCTTGAAAGGCACAGTTAAAGACAAAAATGAAAATAAAAAATCCCAAACAGAAAAAGAAAAACAAGAAAAACCCAAGCCAAAAATAAAATTTTACTCCAGTGCCTTTAGTATGCACAGTCTTTAAAAATACCGGTAATGCCTGTGTATTATTCATGACTATTTCTATAATGCATGGTGAAACTGGTAAAATAAAGAACTACTCCTCTTAAACAAAGCAGAAGGGCCAAATTTTTGCACAAAACCCACAATAGCACCTAAGGTCAGTGTTCTGGGTTTTAATTCTTTTTTTTTTTTTAATTTTACAGCAGAAACACTTATCCAAAATGCTGCTTGCTGACATAATCATTTGAAATTTTGAAGCTTTGGATAATGTCAAGCATAGTTTCCTCGGAAGCACAGTTTTTTAGTATGTGTGCACAATGTTGACTTAGCTTGTTTATGTTCTGAGTTCAATTTGATTTATTATATATGCATAGATTAGCTAGTAGTGAGTGATACCATGCTTAAGTCTCAACATCAAACAGAGATAAGGCAGTTTGATGTAGAATTCTTGTATTCCTTAGTGATTCTGTAAGATGTTTATCTAAACTGTAACATGTAGTAATTTTGAGGAAAGTTTCATTTACACTTTGAGTTTTAACCTAAAATAAGAGCTCAAGATGATGTCCATGGAAGTAAGAAGTCCCCAGAATGAAAACAAGTGAGTTCTAAACCAAAAAGGGAAAGAAAACGAACACCCCACCTCCTGGTCACTATCTGAATGTGTGGAATATATATAGTTTTCAGACATCCTTTACCATTCATCCACTGGAGTTGTTTTACTGTATAATACTTTTATAATCATGAGTATCATGGGCTGAGAGAGAAAAGGATCTCTGTTTATATGGATCTCTATTTACATGGATATTGGGTATAACTTATAGCACTCTGAAAAATGAAATTCTAACTTTAAATTCACCTGAGTGAAGGTTACTGCAGTATGAAAGTGAATTGTGCTATTAATATATGCAGAGACAAGATGATGTAACTTTTTAGAGCATTAATGTTAGGGCAATGATATTAGAGATTCTTAGATAATTAGAGATAATGCCTAACAGTTAAAAATTTGCACTAATTAAAATGCCAGGTTTTTAATTATTTCTTTATAAAGAAAGAAATCTGTCTTTCTGTAATATGCTAAGATATATAAAGGTACAGTGTGTGTTACATTGTTACCTTGCCCCAGGCAATTTCAGCATCCAAATTACTAGGCATCCCCTGCACAGCTGATCTCTTTGTCAGTTCTGCATCTGTTGCTGCAAGCCATTCTGTCATAGCATTAATTTCTTTCCGTAGCTTCCGGGACAATTTCAAGCATTTCTCTAACTCTTGCTTTTTTTCTGTCACCTTTGCACCCAATTCATTATATTGCAACTTCAAAGCTGTAAGCCTTTCGTCCAGTTCTTTTGGGTTCTCAGTCTGTTGTTTTTGAACAATCTGCCTCCCAGTTTTTATCACTGTTTCCACTTCAGACTTGACTTCACTCAGGCTTTTATATAATTTCTAATGAAACAGAAATATGAAACACCACCATTAAAATTAGTAAATCAGAAAGGACTATTGAAGGCATTATAAAGATACACTAGAAGTCTTTGCTTTGTTTGTTGTATAAAAACATCATACCTTCCACTTCCGTTGAAAGGTAAAGGAATTGAGAGGTATCATGGTATGTGATCTAAGGACAGAGAAAGCTCAACCTGAGTGTACTAAAAAAATGTCTGTAAGAAAATTAATCAGTTTCTAAACAGGGAATTCAAATTAACACATTCAGAACAGCTTATCTTTACTAATACTGGCTTCAAAGACTTGTTACCAAAACCAATGGTAGAAATGTTATAGAAAGTACCGGCCACCACTAATTGTTTTAAGAAATTACTAAAGTTGTTTTCAAACTTATTTAGATAATTCAGTATTTAGAACAACAACAGATGTCTTCTGCCAACTCATACAGCTTGTTTGATGTATTTAAACTACAAATAGCTACTAAACTAATTCAAAAATCTAAGGTTTTCATGCTACTAAATCAAGTGACTGGCAGGATAGAAGATTTTCCCTACATTTACTAAATGCAGTACTGTTCAAAAAATTAAGAAATTCAGAAAACATGAAAAAGTAACATAATGAGGTTAAGTCAAAATATATTACATAGTTCACTGCATTTTCCTGCACTATTTCAATGACTAAGCAGAAAATAAAAGATAAATATCTGTTCAGTGAGGACATGTAAGCCATCTGTAAGCGCAATACATTCCCTAATATTTTAGAGGAGCAATAATGAGGAAAAAGAAAGCATTCTCTCTTTCTGTATGCAGAAAGTCACTATCATCACCTAAACATATGACTTGGTAACTCAAGCTATTCAACAGCCAAATAAATACCCATTTAACATGCATCTAAGTAGATCAGAAATTGTTTGTTTTTTTTTTTTTAATTTTTAATCTAAGAATAAATTCTGCCATGGCTTGGAAATTCCATGAAACTTCACTGTGGAAAAAAAACTACACAGTGCCCATTACTACATACGTTCATGAAGAATGGACAGATGAAGCAGTTGAGAAGCGTTATTGTTGAGACATGCAGCTTAATTCTGTGTTCCAGCAAAATGCTAAAAAGTAGACTTACTAATCTAGACAGACCTGCAAAATAATTTATACTGTACTTTTTTAATCTGCAATTTTTTGAGCTTTGTAAAACCTTGTCTAGTACACCTGGACAGTAAAGACAAAGCTTTTTTTCTAGCATATATGACACGAAAAAAAATCCCAAGTCCATTTTATCCATAATCTAATTACCAAGCCAATTCTTAACATTTGTATTATTTTATTTACTTCAATGTGTGTGTATATCTATATCTATATCTATATCTAGTTTGACTGCTTTTTAGAAAAAATCATCACAGAAAAAATGTCAACAAGTTAGGAAGCTATTGCATGATGTACACTGGCTAATACCTGATGGGATACTATGACTAGATTTTAGAAATAGAAACATTATGAGATTTTTTTGTAAATAAATATGCTCTAAAAATACTGTAAGTCTTCCACAGAACATGACAGGGCTGCAAAAGCTAGCTACCAACTGAAGATACTTTAATACAGTTCAGGGCTTCTCATTATAATACGAATGCAAATTTAATAGTAATTGCACTTAAGGAAAAAAAAAAAGATGCAAAGAAATAACATTGACTTGTTCCATGCTTATTTTTTTTATTTACATTCTTATATTTAGATCTGAAAGAGATTTTTAGGGAAAAATAAAATCTTCAGGCATGCCACTGCCTCAGAAAAAACAAACAAACAACCCAAAGCAATAACAAAAAACAGCCCACAAAACAAAACATCAATCTGAAGACAAGGATCTGATTGTCGTGATTTTCACTCTTAAATCTTCATTTTATTGTGATCAAGCACACAGTGTTTATCTTTCCATTGATTTTGCTTCAACAGTAAAGGGGTAAAGAATTACAGGGATATTAAAGTTTTTATATATATATATATATATATATATATATATATATACACAGATAGAGAGAGATTGAGATTTTCTTATATCCTTTAGAACATATTCAGGTCATCTTTTTGTCTTGAATTGTAATAAAGTCACAGCCTGACATCTCATGAAAGCTTTAATCTATGGTTTTCCTTTATGTATTGTGTTTCCTGCTGAGAGTAGACTTGTGCACTGCAGTGTCTCTATTGGTCACATCATGGAGTTCCCTGACCACACAGCACATTGCAGAAAATAGAGCCAATCCAGGCAGATAAACTCACTTGCAAGATGGGAAGGAAGAATCAGAAAGAGATCCTGACCAGTCTTCCCACACAGTGAAAGTGCATGACTATTGTTTGAAAGGTCACTGAAATTAATCATTTAATTAGAAGAAGAGAACAACATGTAGAAAGTAAAAAGTTGCTGTAAGACTGTTAGAACTATTGTTATTATATCCAAGAAAACTTTGAATTGAATAGAATTTTAAGATTATGATATCCTCATGACCTCATCTGCAAACAAGGATGAACTCCTCTCTATCCTCCTCTCCCTAAAAAATATCAAGCTTTAATTAAAAAGGTTCCTATAAATTTGAGTAACTTTGCTGTCAAATGTTTCTCAGAATCTTTTCTAAAATCTCCCAAAGACACATTGATATTGTAATTCATAATATTCAAATTTGAAAGGCAGAACAGGTAGGAAACAAACAGAAAGACAGCAACTTTAAATATTCACCATGCAATGATCCAGCTGTGATTGTACTACTTCCTGCTCAACACTCTTCATCTCCAACTTGGGCACCTGCAATTTCACTTCATCTAAAATTCTTTTACATTCTTGTAGGCGCTGTTCAAAATTGGCTGGCTTCTGAAACAGGCGAAACTTCATGGAGACATCCTGCAGCTTTTTCTAAAAAAGCAAGAGTAGGTAAGTAGCAAATGTGAAATCAATTCAACACTGACTTGAAACTAAGACATGAAGACAAGTTTTAGACCTGTTTCAGAATACTTTGAATCCATTATCAATCAAGAGATTTTTATCTAAAGAATTTAAAACTCTGGGGAAAAATACCAGCAATAGAGAATCTAGGTCTTCACAGGATGAAAGAAAGTCTTACATCATCCAGGACACTGGATGCAGCAGAACTAGTGAAAAAAAACCCCAAAACCTAAAGAAAGTGCAAGTTTTGTATTTTCCAATACACAAAATGTTGGTGGATGGGTGAGAACATAAGCTTAACGGCTTGAGCACAACATAGCAACATTCCAGGCTGAATGTACATTAGCTCTAACACCCTGTTGCTGCTTATTGGTATTGGAATTGAATCTTTTAGTCCCTCAAAGAAACCTGAATAAAATGGCTAGGCAGTAAGTAGGTCTAGCACAGATCCTGACATTTCAAGTATAAAATTGATTTCTATTTCAATTAAAAAAAACCCCGCCATAACCTAGAGTAATAAGAAAGCAATTTTCAGGCAGAAAAATCTATGACAAGCATAGATTCTAAATTAACAATTTTCATAATTTGTTATCTTTGTGCATTAATTATATTGCTTGCTTACATGATTCCTAATTCAGGGGGAGGGGAAATAATTAAAAATACAGAACAGAAAGGACACTTTAATGATCTTTTTTGACTAAGAACTGATTTCTCCATAGAAGTACAGACTGAAGTGCTAGTAGAATAAGCTTTTTCACTGATTGGGAAAAAAAAAAAAATAACCACAAAGAAATGGAAAAATGAGAGGAACTCAGCATATGCAAAAATCACTTTTTGATTTATCTTCAAATCCTGGACACTTCATAGCAATACAGTGTCATCTGTGCTACACAAACTTGAGAAAACTTGCAATAAGGAATAGAATTAGTTTATACATAGGCATTAGTAAAAATGCTTGCAACATCTGTCAAGAATACAGAAATCATGAGCAGAAAACAATTCTGCGTAACACAAAAAACTGTAGATTTCCAACAACTCCTTCCAACAATTTTCCTCATTAAATACTCTTAATGAAATTGAGATTCAATAGAGCAAGAAAGGAAGTCTTTCCCTAGATAAGTAAGAGAATAACTGAATAAAAATAGGAAACAAAGGGCAGGAATAAGCAGTGAGTTTTATTGGTGGGTTTTTGTTTTTTTGGTTTGGTTTGGTTTTTTGTTGTTGTTGTTGTTGGGTTTTTTAATGTGTTTGCATACACCAAATTCATAATTAGCTTTTAATTCTCTTGTGACACTTCAGCTTGAAGATGTTGGTCAATACATTTAAAATAAGGGAAAAGAGGGAATGACAGTACAAGTGGTAGATAAAATGAAAGCCATCTCTGAAGAGTCAGTGAAGGATGGCATAGTATTGAGGATCTGCAGGAAAAAAATTCAAGGAAATGATATTTAATTCATCCTAAAATTAAATAATGCATAACACAAAAGAAACACTAAACTTGATGTGCAACAGGTAGGATCTAGATAACCTATTAGCATTGTCATTTTATTTATAATAAATAACAGTTATATCATATACTTCTATTTATCTCCAACTTTTTTTAAAAAAAATAATACTTAAAAACAGACAAAGTGGGTATTTGGAATGATTTGGAAGAAGAAAAACAATTTGAAATAAAGAGCAAAAAAATCCTGCCACTGTATATAAGTCATTGTATAAAGCTATATTGTGCCCAAATACTGTGCACAGTATGATTTAACATACTTGTCAGTCTGGAAAAGAGACAACTAAGGAGTAATAAAATTAATGGCATGAGAAAAGTCCAAATTTAAACTGATGCACATGGTCACCCAGAGAAGCCTTTCCAAGTCAAAAAATTGTGCACAAAGACAGGGGTTTTTTTGTTTTTGCTTCTTTTTTTTTGTTTTTTGTTTGTTTTTTTCTTTAAAAAAAAACACCTAGAAAAGGTCATGTTCCCTTGCATGTTGTTGAATTTATAAACATTTGTATACACAGTCATCTGATGTCTGCATTTCAGAGGGGATATGGGCAACATCACAGCTGCCATGGAGACCATCAGGTGAGCTAGTGTGGAGAAAGACAGCAAAATAAAGAAATATAAATATTTTCAACAAGGAGAAGCTAGTCCTGTAGATACAAGGAAATATTTACAAAAAATCAACTTGTTCATTTCAAATTAATTAACTCTTAAAAAGCCACTGCTATCCATAATAACATATAGAACTGAAGCTAAGATACTAGAAGTATTTGAGAGATGAACAAAAAGATGGCCTTCTTTACTGCTAATACCATATGGAAATTATTTGCCTTTCCTAACAAATTATGGTAATTTTCCCTCGAACCTGAAAAACAGGAACAAAAAAAAAAAAAAAAAAAAGGCACAAAAAACAGTCAAGAACCCATCATAGATTAATGGGAAAAATTTGAGTATTGCTTGTTAGTGCTGATGAAGTTTTCTTCAATTTCAAACTGGTCTTTGTTTATTAAACTAGATGAAACAATATATTAGTTAACATTTTAAACTGATAGCTGCAACATACTACTCAACATAGAGCTGTCTTTTCAATGCAGTTCTACCAAATATTTTCAAATATTTAACATACTTTTAGCTGTAAATATTTTCAAATACCTCAAAAGGTATGCCAAAAATCCTCACTGTACTTTTATTTCTTGCAACTGCAACATGTTCAAAACACTTCTTATATGGTGTTCCTACCACTTGTGTACCCTAGAACTTTTGACAACTAGACAGAAAGGACATAATAGAAAAATAAGAAGAATATGGCATGCTTTCCTGGCTAGAAAGCAGAACCTAAAGCAGAAGAGATACCTTAAGAACATTTCATACTATAGTAATTATACTACTCATGCTATTTGTTTGCATGAGTGGAGGAAAAATTGAGGAAAAAAAAAATTGCATACCTGTGCCACATCAATTTGGGAAAGCACTCTTTTGGCAGCATCTTTACCCCGGTTTCGTTTCTTCATTTCTTCCAAACTAATCTCATGGCTTGTTAATTCAGATTGTATTTTCTATTAAAAAATCATGACAGTAATCAGAAAGGTTTGAATAAAATATTCATTTTGTTAATATTATTCCAAACAGTTGATTTTGAAAAATATTTAGCAGAAGAATTATTAGAGGAAATTATTCAAAGAGCTGCCTTGCAAATTATTTCAGTTTATTAATTAAACAGGTATTTATATAAATAATTAAATAATTAGATCTTGATAAAATTGTAGTAAAAAAAAATCTGATTTCTTTCTTCTGAAGGAAAACAACAGTTTTCATTGGAAATAAAATTAAAAATTAATCATAGAAAAGAAAAATACCAATGAGAAAGTGATTTGCTTCACTACTTATTTCCCATTACTTTCATAGTATCATGAGGCAAGTTAGGAGAACACTCAAAGTATTCTCAAATTATATCTAAACCAGTATACAATTTCTGACATATTACTGACCAAAATCTATGTTCAGAATCTGTAGATAAGCATAGTGAAAAATGACTTATAGTTCATTAATGCACTAACGTAATCAAACACACATTTCTGGTTATCTCTTTCTGCAAAACCAATGTGCAATCAAATGATCACAAGAAAAATATTATCCTTGTCCGTTCACTATAAACCAAAGACAGAAGAAACAATTAACTTAAGCAGCATTGGTTAGTGCAGTGTAATTGGAAAAAAATTCACATAAATAATATTGATACAACATAACTTAGAGTGATTCACATATTTTTATGTTTAAATTGTTAGAAACTGAAAAACTGTTATTAGTAGAATTGCTAGACAAGCACTGCTGAGAACAATTACCATAAGAAATACAGACAAGGTATGCTCCCACCAGGAAAAATATTTGAGGCCATTACTCCTCATGCAAATAGGATTTTACATTCAAACTGGTGGTTGGTTTTTTCTGTGGGGTTTTTTTAGGTACACAAAAACATTTCTCAGATACCCTGAAGACTAGTTTTAAGTTTAAATATATGCACATGCATTTATCTTATATGATGCTAACTTCTAAAATATGAAAAATGTAGTTCAAAAGATTACAAAGAATTATGCAAAGAAAGACAAGTGTTTTTTAAATTACAATTTGATCCTTTAAAGTTTGATTATAAAAATGAACATAGAGGTACTTGTAATCAAATTTTCATGGGTTATTGAGTAAAAATCTGTTTACACTGTATGCTGTCTACTTTGTAAGGGTATTAAACAGACAGAATGATTTGTATAATATAATATCTTGTATATTACAACACTACATTAAAAGCAGGTTTTTTGCAAATCATACTAAAAATGTATTAAAGTAAATTTTTAGGAGAAGATTTACAAAAATACAGAAAACTATTAAGTTATTATAGAATTTGTCAAAAAATGAGTCTAAACTATCTAGTACTAT
This sequence comes from Agapornis canus, assembly GCA_036873685.1. Lineage (NCBI taxonomy): Eukaryota > Metazoa > Chordata > Aves > Psittaciformes > Psittacidae > Agapornis > Agapornis canus. Next base: position 12,064 of record JBAFWW010042064.1, read on the forward strand.
TTAGATAAATATTTTAATGAATCAAAGCAGTTATAAAAGCATAAAATTATCATAATTGAGTGCTTCTTGTCAGGGTTATTTTTTTCCAGCAGCATCTGGAGCAAGTAATAGAATTTTTCTAAATATGAAATTTTAGTTTTGAGAAAACAAAGACTGTCATTTAAAAGGACAACAAAATCAATAACAGAAAGCATATGTAACAGTTTATTTTGATTTATTTTCTTCTTGTCTGAGTTTAAAATTTCCCCTTTGAGGTGTACAATACTTGGATCAACATGGACCAAACTTTTGGTGGTGACTCTGCATTAGTTATCTCTTGAAACCTTGATATCTTGGAAGTCAGAATGGTATATACAAGAAAGAAGCAAGTCTGATGTTTGAAAAATATACTATATCACACCCAGTATTTCAACTATTTATTTCAGCAACCTCATTGATTAACCTATTTTTTATCATATTTTCAATTTTCCTTTGTTCAGCCTCAGAGTCACCCTGGAAATAATATAATCGAACAGTTCGTACCTGAATAGGTCAGAACAGCACAGCACAGATAAGAGTAGTGTTTAAGTAATTAGGTATTATGGGACATTGCATGGAGATTATCTTACTTTTTTAAATTACTGTGCAGGAGAGAGATGAAGCATCACCTACTCTGACAACAAAATGTATTATTAGAGAGAACAAGGACATTAGAGGAAAGCTTAAAAGAAAAGGTAGTAAGGCATATAGCAAGAAAAGAGTTTTTGCATTTGTCATTTCTGTTAAGAGGCAGAAAGATTATATCAGTCCTGAACAGGTGTAAGAGAATTTATAATACTTGCCTATGATGCCGTTTATCAATTTTGATATTATCATTTTGATTTCTTTGTCTATTTTGACTTTCGTATTTATTACATCAACTTCTTCTAACCATCAACAAGAAAACCCTCATTTTCTTTTTCATTTCAGTTATTCCCACTTCTGTTTTCTAAGTGGTTCCTGCCTATTATGCCTTTAAATAAACAGTATAAACTGTCTTCATTTAATTTCTAAACACCACAATACAATGTAGTGAATGTAACTAATAAATACTACTGTGCATAAATTACTGTGTCCTACAGATTAAGGATTCTCATTTACCATCACTGACATATTTTCTAGAAGTTTCTTAGTTTTCAAAACTTGTAGTATATATGTACATGCATGTAGAAAATGAAATATAAATAAATCTAAAATCTAATTATGTTTACAAGGTCATATGCACATTGCGCGTATTCTCGTGAGGACCACTTCTGGAACAAAAATATTTTAGTCCCAAGGTCATGTAATACATTATTTCCTTTAATTACTAGTCTTAATTTTAAAAAGATTAACAATAAAATGTAGAGAGTATTACTATATTGACAGCAAAAGCAGAGAATTGGCAGTGCAGCCAGTTCTAGTTAAAAACCTTTCCTATCTTGAATCAGAGAAAAGAAAGCCAAAAGAATGAGCATGACTATTTGTCTCATTTGAAAATTGTCACGAACCTTACTGCAACCTCATGGTTCAAGAACAGCATTAAAAAAATAAAAAGTAATAGGACACATACACTGTAAGTTTATTTGCAACAGAAAATTGAACTGGGAGGCTTGAGTGTATATTATTTCCCATCAATCCTTGCTGTCTTAATCAGAAAATCAGCCATCTTATTAAAAAAACAAAACAAAACAAAACAAAAAACCCAAAACAAAACAAAGAAAAGAAAAAAAAAAAAAGAAAATCACACACAAAAAACCCCAAACCAAACAAAAACCAGAAAACCACAAATGAAGAAATGTTGGTCAGTGACATTCGATCTAACAATGGAAATATTTTTTTTTTTTTCGGGAAAAAATGTCAAGCCAAAGCCCCCAACCCTCCCTATTTAACTAAAAGGAAGTGATTTATAATCAAAGGATAAAAATACAAACCCATAATATACACAGAACTAGTACTGTGGAATAATGGCCGAAAAGACAAGATTAGATGGAGTGCACAGCTAACATGCAAACACAGATTTTAAAATGAGTAACACTAAAAGGACTACACTGCAAAACCAGCATGAAGTTCCAGCTGATGTAGTACCAGCAGGTTGAAAAAGAGTTTGAAAGACAATCTGGAAAACATGCTGGTAAAATGCTTTCTCATGGCAGGTCACAGATACCATTTTCCACCCAAGAACTGGGAGAGACTTGTCGCTTTTGTCTGCTTGTTAAGAAGACTCTGTTGGTTCTGTTTACTTCACAAATGGTGCAAGGTCACAGGAGATGTATATATAGTGCTCATTATCCTCCGAGATATTGTAATTTCATGTTGACAGGCCTCATTGTATTGTATTAGTCACCAGAAATTCATAACACAGGGAGAAATTAATTTGCATTAAATATTGACTATATCACAAAGATCAGCAAGCTGTTAAGTTCTCAAGAGTGGGATAAATCCAGAAGAAAGATACAAACGATACATATATCAACATGTACTAAAATGGGACAGGGAACCTTGATGTCACTTGAACTTAGAATGAGCAGCAAATAAGTGAAATATTTGCTATGGGTAGGCACTGTAATGAAAATGGCAAATCTACTACTCTCAATTCAATTTGCAAGGTTCCACAAAAAAATAAGCATAATAAATTGTAGTTCATTAAATACTGGCAGTAATGAGATTAAGTTACAAGTTGCTAGAATTAACCATTTTTCCTTTTATTCTGATTTCTGGATATGAATTTGCAGATTTGGCTTGAATTGCAGAGAACAGCTTGTTAGCTGTTCTTGTGGTTTAGGTCTTCTGAATTGTATTTACCTACTACTTATTAGCTAGACTAACAGCTCTCAAGTATGGTTCTCAGTTTAACCTAATTTTTCTTGCGATTGTTCTCAATTCCTAAGGAGTCAGCCTAATGAATGGAAAAAAGAAAACATTTAGTGAGCAGTATGGTAAGTTGATCTCACAAATTGAAAGATCATGTTTCTAATAGGCAAAAAACATATATAAAATCATTTCAGAACTGTTAGTGGTTACTTTTGAAGACTCTGAAAGGATAAACAAAATATAAGAATAATAGAAAAATGCAGTTGAAGTATCCATCTTCAAAAGCACAAAACGAGTATGTGCAATGAGGTCATGCATTTGCAAAAAGAAAAGAAAAACATATAGAAAATGATGTTATAGGAGGACTGACACACAGGTAAGTCTTAAAAAGAAAGCATACTTAGTTTTGGACGCTACTCCTGAAGAAAGATTAATTGAAGAGTTCAAACAAGAAAAGCAGAACACCAGAGAACAGAAACATGATTTAAAAGATTGTTAACTTATTCCCCATGTTGCATTTTACAGAGAAAAACAGATAATGATGTGTCACATTAAGGTGAGAAGTAAAATAAGTGCATCTTCTGTACCATGATATAGCTCCCCCATGTAACTGCTCAAACTAAACAGAAGCACAAAGTGGAGATCCTCTCTGCCTTTAGAAGTTATTTAAAAAAAAGCTACAAATAATAATCTGAAAAAATGTTTTGTGACATGAATGTGATATTTTCAACATAGATTTATTCACTTCCTGTCAGTTCAAGAGTACTCAAAAAAAAAGACCTCAAGTGTCAAATGATGTCATCAGTGATGATGACTCAATTCCCTGTATTTTCTTAGTAAATTTAGAGAAAATAAAGAGATTTCAGTTGCGATCATGAGATCAAGCATACAAAGAAATAATATTTCTTTCTGTAATACTGCTTTAGATTTTACCTCATTGCAGCTTTTCTCATCATGCCTTGACAAATCTTAAGTGATTTATCTGTGCAGTTGTTATGAGATTGCTTTATCTGAATACAGCATCTTTAGTTATACTCAAAATGACTTGGATGAAGCGGCTCTCTCACATTAAATTCTCAGTGCCACATGGTGGAGTAAGAAGCACACAGAATTTATATTCAAAAAATGATCCAAAGGAGATCTTGAACAGCACATACATAACTCCCCTTTTGTCAACGCTGAAGAAGCTAAACTGATAATTTCATTTTTTTAAATTAAATCTTTTTAGAGGAGCTAAACATAATAATGTTTTCTCAGATTCATTTCTGATCAGTTGAGTCAAAGACCATTCCTCCTAGCAATACTCTAAACAGATCTGAATTTTTGAAGCAAAGATGCAGAACTCTCAAACCCTCAGCAGCTTTCTGATTATAAATTCTCCCATATGTTCTTTTAGATATGCAATATATATTGCTGAACAGTTAACTAAATCCTTCGGCATGAATAAACTGACCCATGCCCAGAAACCGACATCACTCACTGAAAGATTCCCAATCCAGCTGTGCAGACACTATTGTAGGGTATCTTATTATAAAAGAGCTGTGCCAGCAGAAGCTCCACAGGAGGTACAGCCCTTCAGTATGTGCCTGTTCTGTTACCAGTTGGCATGGCCATTCACAAAAGAAATGACTAAGTATATTTACCTGCATAAAACTGATTGTTTGTTTCCTTTCCCTTATTTCCTTTCCCTCTAACGATTTTAGAGAACTTTACAACTGAACTTCAGAAAACTTCAATATTTCCATTAAATTTCTTCCATTGTTAATTAGTTTGCTGCTTTTTATTTTGGTTGTTTGTTTTTTAGGTCCCACTGGCATTTTAAAATAAAAACATGAAAGGAAAAAAACTCAGCAGCCTCTATATTGTTTTTCCAACACTGGTTATCGTATAACCAGGCGAACTTTGTATCAGAGAGTAAAATCTCCAGAACAAAGCCAAGTTCTGCAAAAGCACTGAGCTGAAATTCTCCCATGAAAGCATGCTTATTAAGGTTGACTTAGTTTTGTGCTACTTCAGTTACTGAAGCACTGAATTGCTTCTGTTTATACAGTCTGGAATCATAGCCAATATTCTACCTGAGGATGCACATAAATCAGATGTGTCCACGGGATATATGAAGCACCAATGAACACTTTCACAGAGTAAGGGTCCAAATGCACAGGAAAAAGAACATGCTTTCACATTGGGTTTTTTTTTTTTCCGAATACATTTTTAACAAATGCTGCCTCTTCTAAAATAATTATAAAGCATTTCCTGTATCCTTTTTTGTTAGTTTGTGAATTTTTCTAATCTGACCTCCTAAATTCAGGTAGAATTTACAAAAAAGTTGTTGTACACAAAATTGTAAACTATAAATAATCTTGTATCAGAGATGCTTGATTTTATTTAATTTGTATTCTTACCATTTTAATGAAGCAGTAAAGCAGATGGTACAGAAGAAAGAATGAAATGGTAAAAATTAGAATTAGGTGTACATTTTTATTTCAAAGGCTCAATAAACCACTTCTAAAGAACTGGAGAAGCTGTTTCTATTAACCTTATGTGAGTTGTAAAAACTGAAATGTAAGAACATTTATATGCACATCATGAAATAATTAACAATGTTGGTTTTGTTTCAACAAAGTATTTAGTAACAATCCCTAGGCAACACAGTCAACTTTGTAAAAGAGCTATCTAAGAGTAGTGTAGATGATGAGTTTCTTCTTTCTAGGATGGGAACTGAATTTTAAAGGTTCATATTATTTATCTTTGTAATTTTAAAATCAATGCATAGTCTTCCATGGCATTTATAGCTCTTTAGATGTTCTGGACATATATAATATAAATCAGAAGGAAAATATGGCTTGACTGGAAGATTAGCTTGAACATCTCAAAGTAATCCTACCTAAAATTTACTTGCACTTTCATAACGATCATATTGCAAATCCCAATTATTACTATGATGCTGAGGGACAACCAAACATTCTTTGCATGATTGTGAAAACCGGTAAACACATAACTACATCATATTCAATCTGTATATAACTTACCTGTGCTTCCTGAGGGACCTGTGCTGCATCAACTCTGTCTCCAATGAAGGCTGTTAGCTGTTTGTCAATAACAGCAAGAGACTCTTGGATTAAGCGTAGGGTTTTGTCAGTCTCCTGGGCAGACTGAATACTCTGTTCAAGACTCTTTTGTCTTCTCACAGCCTAAAAACAATGACAATGTTATCAATATTCACAGTAATAATGTATATAATACATTTTTAACCACTTTTTCCCCCCTCAAAAAAAACCCTCCAAGGTAAGAATCCAAAATAGTACTCCTGACTTGTCCTCATCCACCTTTTTGTATGATAAGTTGCGCATCTTTTTTCCACCCATTCAGTTTTTTTCAGTCAGAATCAAACAATGCCCCAGATTGCACAGGTAAGTTGTAAAAACTGTAGGACTCTGGAAACAAATGCATGCATTGAGGATTTCTATACAAAGTGAAAATTGGCGAAGCTGCATAATAAAACCATCCTGATAGTGCTGTCTTTCATTCTGAGACATAGCCTGATCTTATATAATTCAAGAGATTTTGTTTACTGAGAATAGGGTTACTGTCATCACAATCCCATCTGAGACAATCCAGTAAGTGAAAGGGATAAAGACTCTCTTGAGAAGGAGCTCTCTTATATGGAGTATTAATAGCTGTCTAGAACAGAAGCAATGCCTACTCTCTGGGGGGAAATATATATATATATATATATGTATATATGTATATATATATATATAAAAAAGAGAAAGAGATGGATCCTTGTCTTGCCTTGTCTGTGGACTTGTACAGTCTATTATCTCTCTTAACTATAGTCTCTTTTGCCTAGGAATGTCACTCTTCCTTCCACCACCAGTGCCATAGTAGATTGCCTACTATCATGTTTTTCACAACTCCTTTTTCAGAGAAGGATGCTTTCCATTCAAAGGAGCTCACTTTATGGTTTACCAAATCAGAACAATAAACTCTTCTTCCAATTTGTACTTGAAACACAGATATATTTAAGCACTTGACATAGCCTTAACTATTATTTGCAACAGTTTCATATGACGTTTACCAGGTAACAAATAACCTGGCACTTCCACCTATCATTGTACCCACTTGTGGACTCATATTTTAATTAGAATACATCAGAATATATTTCTGCTTGATACAAAGCACAAAATAATTACCAGCAATCTCATATGCAATACAGTTTTTGTCTGTACAAGCCCAGCCATACTGCTGACCACAAAATAAAGTAACTTCCTCTGACATGAATCAAAGGAGGAGTGAGAAAGCAAGCACCCTTTAAATAACATTGCTGAGTGTCCTGCCATTTTTCAAGTCAAATCACACTTTTTCTCTTTGGTAAGCAGCTATACTTTAATTTGATTTTATACCTATTACAAAACTTTTGCCTTGAACAAAAATATCAGCAATTCAGTGAGAACATTTGATATATCTACCTTTTTCACAGAGCTCAGATTCTTATAAATCTTCACATTTGACAAATGAAAAAGATTATTTCTTGTGAGCATTCTTACTAGCTCTTGGACTTAGTTTAAGGATAGGGAACCAACCACTATGTACCTATATTTGTGTTTGTAAGCTACTTTGTGCTATTTCAAAACAGCTGATCAGATAATCTTGAATTACTGCCAGAAACCTCCTGTGGAACTGAGCAGCTTTACAGACACATGCTGTCAGTGTTAATGGAAGCACCTGATCCACTAATGTATTATTACCCTATCAAATGAACTATTAAAATAGGGTAGCTTCACAGTACAGTGCTAAGACTTGTGACTTAAATGACTTTGACCTTCCCCTGATTTGAGATTTTATATTACAATGTTCTCTGTGTGTTCAAAGCAGCAGGGTTAAAAACCACAGCTTCCATTTACCTTGGCACACCTTACCATTAATTTGTAAGACTGGATAAGATACAGTCACTCCCTACCTTTCCATTTGCATCACTGTACAGTAGATTGAAAGACACATTAGATTAGAAATGGTAAGTAGTGTTTTACAGCCCACACATAAGGGCATTCTCTTTGAATAACTGGTAGGACTAACCTAAGTGCATAATACATTCATATTGAGATCTGCAGTTTCCCAATGTTCAGAAGATCTCACAATTTAAAATAAGAAACTGAGGAACTTCCATTCTTGTTTGTCATTAAAATATATGCCTACGCTTTTTTGGAGAATTGGACACAAACTAATGCATGTCTTTCTGAAAAGCTACTTTTTATAGCAATACCTAAAGTTTTGAACCTTTGTTAAGTGCTGACCCACATTAACTACTATTTACAGCTAGGCACTCGCTTAAGATAAATTTGCTGCAACCTCAGGAGCAGACTGTATGCACACAATGAATTAGTTATCAGCAGAAATTATATTCAACCCCTTAGAATGCAAGTGAACAAATTAAACCATTCCCAAACCCACTGATCAAATATTAAAGCAGATAAAGATAGAATTACAACAAATCCTTGCATGAGAGACTTAATTTAGGGCTGAATTTGAAGCAAATGTGAAGTCAGATAAATATATATGCATGCTTATGATACTTTTATGTGCTCACAATATCAACAAGTACACACACACACACACAGAGAAAACACCACTGTTTAATTGTCCTCAGAGAAAATTTGATTACAGTCTGAGAACCTCTGTAACTTTTTGTATCTTCCAAGTAAGGTGAAAATACATCTTTTCCAAAAACTGTGAACAGTTTAGATGATCTATTGGTATCAGACCAAGATGTGAATATGGTGGTAGAACAGAGGAATTATTTGGGCAGTGAAAGCAGACCCAAATAGCCAAATGCTGAGAAATGTCTCCTTCACTGCTGTGATGATTGTCTCAGATATAAATGAGTGCTGCTTTATTTTTTTTTTCTGTATCACACTGGGAATAATAGGCCCTATCCTGCATGCTCACCTGAAGTCATGCCTCTACCTGACCCTGTTCAAGTCACACAACAAATGTAAAAAAAAAAAAGTCTTCACAATAATCTTATAAAAGGTACAATACACTTATGCAATGTAAAATATTTCTCCAGTAAAAAACAGCTGACTCAAAATCCTAATCCTGTGTATTAAGTCTAACCATAACTATTCTATGATTCTATGATTCTAAGTAGGTACCTGGCACCATCACTGTCATTGCAGAAGACTTACTGATTCAATCAAAGGGAATGACACAATATGGAGGAAGCTTCTTCCTCTCTTTCAGGAGAAAAGAGAGCTATTGATGGACATAAGCACTGTAGGACTTTACAAAAAGGGGCACACATACTACACACACCTGTGAACCCGATTTTCAAATTTGTCCCTGAAAGATATACAGATGTGCAAGGTGAAAATCTGTATATGCATATTTTTAAGACATGTGAAAGCTGAAATTTTTTATATCTATAATACAAAAATAATTTATGATGTTCAGGAATTTTTTTTTTTTGTTTGTTTCTTTTTGATCACCTCTTTCACCTATTTTTTTTCTTTAAAAGATGTTTTTTCTGTTACACAGTGGAAGAAATAAATGGTTTAACATAGCAGCATATACATAAATGGGTCTTAGGACATAACAGGAAGCTCTAGCTCTACTGTCAGAGCATAGCTGATAAAGCTGAAGGGTTTGGTCTCTAAAGGGATGTGTGTGACAGTTAATTGCTAAATAGAAAATCTCAGGAAAATAACCAACTGTTTAATTATTTCTGAGCCAGTGAAATGTTGACAGCTGTCAAGGACAATAACAACAAACAAAAAACCCTCCTGTTAGACATTATCAGAATGAAAAAGGAAAAATGTTTAGAGTCTGATTTTTTTTTTTTATTAAAGTCTACACAGGATTTGATGGATTTTTAGTTGGTTTTTTATGATTAAGAACTACATTTATTTTTTATTATATGGGTATTGCAGAAATCTGTTTACAATTTAACGAAGATTGATGGTAAAGCAGCAATATTACATATTATACATATAAAATGCCATATTAAGTGAAAGGCTGCACTGAGAGGCAATCAAATATCAGGAAAGCTGGAGGTTCTTGAAGAGTTGCTTATGACTAGCTCATTCTTTGATGTTGAATGTTATAAAGCTATATTTATAGACAATATTACTTTTTCCTTAAATAGTACGTTTCATGTATTTAATGCCATTTGTCACACATATAGTTAGTAAGACATTCATTTAGAGTTTTGTGGTGAAAACCAAACTGAGTTTTGTTGTTAAGGCAGTACTTGGCAGTTGTACTTTAGAACAAGAACAAAAACTATTGAAAATTATAGTGCTTTTACTACAGGGTATATTTATTTAAAATGTAGAACATTCATTAAGTTGCAGCTCATGGAAAGGGGTCTGTTAAGAAAGTCAGAAATAAGTTAGACTTTTTTTGCTCCAGTTACACTCTCTATTGAGAAATATTACTACTGCAGGGTACAGTTAAAAAGTTAGGAAGCTTTAAAATTGCTTCTTAACTTGTTTAAATTACTTTAGAATTTCACCCATTACTTGGTATTATAACAGTTGTGCCTGAGATATATTACAACATCACTGTATGATTTGCATCAAATTCTTATTGTGTTAATCTCCGCTTGTCTGGAATCAGAGTGGATTAGTCTTTAGGCTAAACTAAAAGCACCTTTTCTAACATTCAAAGCATGGATTTTGTGTCCAGGAAATTTAAACACCCTCCAAGCTGGAACTAATTCTTGTACAAATTCTAGTAATATTCCACGGTGGTTTTTTTAAATAAAGTGACTACAAATATTTGATCTTTCACCATAAAGCAATATTCATCTTCGATTAACTGTATTCCAAAAGTGGAAACTATACCAAGGAGGCTTGATTTATCTCTTTAGTCTATTACTGCAGACAGATAATGCTTCAGAACATATAAAAGCAGTCCTCTTAGCAGTTTTTAAAGTAATCACGTGGAGATGGCACATGAAGAATTCTTTCTCATCTTGAGAGGAGAATAAAACAAAAATCTTGAGGAGAGTCCTAAAAGAGATTATGAAATAGTCCCCAGTAATAATAATTGAATTTTGTGTAAATCTCATCTGAAAAAGAGTTTTTTGCAGTTCTTTGCAAGCGTAGCCGCAAGAATATCTGAAGACATTTCTGAAGTTTGCTTGGACAGGATGTAAATCACTTTCAGCATTACAGAGGATGATTGCTACCTTAAATATTACATTGAAGGTCTTCAGGCTACAGTTTTTTTTAGATCCAATATATAGGCTTGTAAGTGAATCAGTCCTTGAAAATTAAAGATAGGGTATATGTTGCTTATCGATCAGCCCCAAATGTCAAAGGCAAACTAAACACACTCAGTCTTTGTTAACTAAAGAAGATAAGGTATACAAACATAAAGCCATTATCTGCCTTTAAAAATGAATCTCTGCCTCAATAGCAATGCTCCATTGTCTTGCAGCATCATTCACATGGCAGTGGTTTGGATTGGTTGCTCTATTAGTAATGAATAAATATTTTACATATCAGTTTCTGTCCACATGAGCTTATTGTCTTGGTAATTACCTGCACAATTACTCAAGTAAAAATAAATAAATTAACCACATTAGGACAGCCTATTTGTCTGAAGTAGAAGTGACCTTGAGCACAAGCTGACTAATGTTATGCACCTGCAGTGTATTTTTATGCAAGGAGAGTGTGTGCTGTCTGGATTTCAACAGGGCTATACAAACAGCACAGAAAATTCAGTGTCATGAATCTACAAAAAACAAAGTGTGTGAGATTTCAGTGGAAAAATTAATAAAACATTTTGTTGCAGAAAACATAGAAGCAGGGTGACTGAGTCACTCATTGAAGTAGTTTCTTTACAGCTCTTCTATTCATATGGAGATCTCACCTTTGACTACTAAAGCTCAAACTTTCAAAGAAAGGAGGGGGCTCCACCCTTCTCTCATGTTGTTTTTTCTTATATTTAAACTAAATTGGAAAGCAGTGAATAAATTTAAAATATATTTTGGTTATACAATTAACCAAATTGTCTCCATAATTTCATACATCTTCATGTTGTACTTTCCACATTTAACCCCTGCAGCTGGCATGAATATTGATTTAATGCATATTATTGTATTTATCCATCACTCAGTATATTTGAAAATCCTGGTTTTACACACTAGAAGGCCTCTGTATATTTGCACTTTTAGTTATTGCTGAGCATTGCTTACATAGTGCCAAGGCCTACTGTTTTACACTCTGCACCTCCCAGAGAGCTGGGAAGAGACACAGCCAGGACAACTGACCTGAACTGACCAAAATGATATTCTGTACCACACAGAGTCTTGATCAGTAATAGGAGGTGTGTGCAGGCAAGTTCTTCCAAAATTGCCATTGCTCAGGGACTGGTGGGGTATTGATATCCTGGTGGTGAGTGATTGAAAGTATCACCTGGTTTTTACCTTTTTCTCTTTTCACTTATTAAATTGTCTCTGTCTCAGTCCATGAGTTTTCTGACTTTTGCCTTTCCAGTTCTCTCCCCCATCTCACCACCAGAAGAACCGAGAAAGTAGCTATGTAGTACTTACTACATACTGGAGGTAGCCCACCACACCTACACAAAATGTGCACTTTACAGATTTACGGAATGGTTTGGGTTGGGAGGGACCTTAAAAATCATCTAGATCCAGCCCTCCTGAACATGGGCAGAGGTACCTTCCATTCGACCAAGTTGCTTCAAAGCCCCATTCAACCTGGCCTTGAACACTTCCAGGGATGGGGTAGCCAAACTTTCTCTGGACATCCTCTGCCAGTGCCTTGTCACCCTCACAGTCAAGAAATTTTCCTATTATCTCTATTTTTTTCCAGTTTTTCCTAATTTTTTCCTACTATCCTCTTTCAACTTATGGTAGATTTAGATAAGTCTTTATGTACTGTTTGGGAACTATAACTACAAAATAACTTTTTTAGTTTGGTAGGCTGTCAGCTGTTTAATGGGAGGAGAGGTCAACTATTGAATATACCTCCTGTTGAATTTCTTCCCATCGAGTATTAAACTTCTCGAGTTTCTCGTTGATCAATTCATCTAAGATTCCACCATCAGTTAAAGTCTGAGCCAATTCCCGAATTTGATTGCGGTTGTCTTCTGGATGTCTCATTAAACGTTCCAAAGACTGTAAAAAGATCAAAAACATAGCTTGTTTATTTTTCTGCAAATTACATTCTACAGAGGAATCACAATTCACCTTATAATTTAAGTAAGAAACTTCAAACTTCATACACAGTAAAAGTAGAGAGAAAAATAAAAATATCTATGTCCTATGTTTTGGCAGTCAATGTTCTGTACTACTTATTATTAAAAACAAATATTTTTCATAAAGTAATAAATCAGGTGTTTGATTTTAAAAATGTGGAATATGCCCAATAAGTTCAATGGAGCTATTTGTGTACTTGACAATAAAAAAAAAAATGTTTGAGCATCTGAATGCATTATCTATGTAATGTTTTGTATTTGATCCACTAAAAATTTTAACTTAATTTCTACACATTTGAAATTAATAAAAATTAAGTTCTATGAATAAAAATTACAGAATAATAAACAGAGTTGCAGTGTTAGTTTACTGTCCCTGAAGTCTTCAACATTTTTTGGCTGGCCTTGGTGATGCCGTATTTTTTAATAACAGGTATTTTATTGTAACCAAAAATTGTCTATGACATCCGGCACAATCATTTAATTGCTCTGTTCCACTTTCATAGATTTGAATACAAAACCTTATTTGTTGAATTAACTGAGAACATAAGACTTTCCAAATATTCTGCATCTTCCTCACATGTAATGTTGATTCATAGTTTGTTTTGAACGTAATGTGATTTAGAATTTCTCAGTACAGGTGGTTTGAGATTATTAACATCACACTTACATCTAGAGACTCAGAAATCTCTTCTGCACCTCCCTGGATATTTTCAGTTGCCTTGAGTTTCAGTTCAACCTCATTCAACCATTTATTTTCTGCATCCAAATACGACAATAATTCACGCCAACATGCCCATACCTCCTAATGGAGAAAAAAAAAAGGTTCTCAAGATTGAAAATCTTCCAGCTTTCACTCATTAAACTATTGAAAACATTGCATGCTTCATCCCCAAAACAACATGGTTGATACCTGACGGCTATTGTGCCATATGGTTGATTTTCTTCTCAGTTTCAAATAAGTTTCAAATAAATATAAAATACATCCAAAACAGAAAAAAACCCACAGAACATAATATGAAAAAGTAAGCACTACTGCAAAATACCACTTGAATTTTCTGTCTCATGTATTTTCCACTTTATATGCTTTTCTGTAAAATTTTCTTGTAATATATAAATATGCAAGTTATCAGAATTTTTAAACACTCGTATTAGAAGTTTATGCCTTTACTACAAAATGTAGTTGGGTTGCTTATATATTCTGTATATTAATTACTAAAAGCACAGGTTCATAAAATATTTAAAATCACAGTTCTCAAGAATTCTGACTGAAATCTCTATGGAAAAACCACATTTAGTGCAGTTTATAGACCACTTAAGTACTAGAAAACTAAACAATGTTGCAAAATGAAATCATGTTCTTATTCTCTGATTATTACCTAATATTTTATTTTTACAGTGCCTGAGCATATTTACATGGGCAGCTAAACCCAGTATTTTATACACAAACAAAACATTTAAATTCTCCATAAACCATCTTTTCATTGTTACATTTTTTGCTTGTAGAAGTTAAAATAATTTTATAGAGATGCATTAGGTTGTTTGTAGATAGTTTCCCAGAATTCAATTTATCTCATCTAACTTTGGTTCTATCAGATGTAAGTATCTGGTTTAGAAGGAGATTATAGAGAGATGTTAACAAACAACATCATCAATGATTAGAAGAAATACAGATTACCAGCTTGGACTACACACTTAATTTTCACAGTGAAATTTAGAGGAGATAAATTTTAAGCAGGTCCTGCATGAGGGACAATAAATTGCAATAATACTGCAAATTAGTTCACAATAAAAAATCACATCTAATTCACTGTAACCACTGTATAAAATGCAAATACTCCTATGGCAAGATTCTGTAATAGACTTGGTCAAAATGGCAGCATCAACTCAAAATGCATGAGATACCCTGATTGCCAGCAGATCAAATGCTGTTCCCATGCTGAGATAACATCACCAGCTTCAGGCCATTCAACCAAAACCCTCAGCCATGGAAGAAAAAGCCTATAGGAACTGGTGATGATGTCACAGGGTTACTAGAGAAGGCAGATGTTTGGCTTAATCTCAAAAGGGGTAAGAACCCTGAGCAGCCATTGCTGTCTCCCACCTAAGAGCCATGTTTAAGGCTTCTTATAACTCATACAATTTGGTATTTTGTATATGGCTCATAAAGCAAGGACAGCCTGGGCTACTCATGATCTCATATGGTAATACATCTTTGTTCTCTACCTTACTTTTCCAGTTAGAAAGGCTATAAATATAATGACTGACAAGATATCCAACCTCCAAAGTTTTGCACTTTCCATTCAGTCTGCTGCAGAGTCGCTGGTAGCTGGTAATTAGAACGTCAAGCTCCTTTTTCAAAGCCTCATGAGCTGCAGGTGGAGCCTTTGCTATAAAATTATTCACAGAATCAGTAATGAGCTTCACTTTCACTTCTTTCTGCATGGCTTCCTCCTTTGCTCTCTGGGGAAAAAAAAAAAAAGTCCTGGCTTTAAGAAGGGCACTTGCTTCTGACAACCGCTAGAATTCTGCTGGAAGGAAAAAAAAACAAACAACCCCACAATAATAACAAAAAAAAATCCAATAAACAAAAAACTAAAAACAAAGAACCATTTAATTCTCAGTCTTTCTGACATAATCAAGAATGCAATCAAAAAACTTTGGGGCTTTTGTGGGTGCTTTTTTTATGTTACAAATTCATGTACCAAGGTTTAAAGGTATCATCACAAACAGTAAAACAGGAAAAAAAGGAAAATATTTCTGAATGATTTTCCTCTCTGTGACACTGACAGTAACCTGCATTTAAAAAGAAATGGAAAAAACAATTTTTCTCCAGTGTTCATTTCATACTTTTATGAGAACATTGATGTTGATTTCATTCGTTCACTTTACAGAGAGAAATATCAACTCTATTATTCACCCCAGTGAACATTAAGCTAACATGAAGAGAGGGCAAAGTAAAAAGGAAACACCCTCCCGAACTGCACTTTCTGCATTAGACTCTAGGCAGAAAATTTTAACAAAGAACAGACATAGGAAATATAAAGATCTGAGAGACACAAAGAACCACAAATGGGTGGCAATTAACAAATCCCACATAATGGATCTGGAACAACCTGCCTGCCACCTTTTCCCTGGTTTAATCTATGTAACCACAACTGATGAATCCAATTCCCACCTTTCTTCCTCCAACTTTTGATGATCTCCCTCTTGTTATGCTGTCTCATTAATAAGATACAGCATTGTCATACCTAGTATTGTTTCGTATGAGTGCTTACAGTGGGAGAGCGTTTATGATTGGAGTCATATCACTACTGGAAACAGTGATGGTATACACAGTGTCATCAGGTTGTATTGGTCTTCACAGGAATTTAAGATGAGAACTTCCTGGCCAAAAAACATTAAACCAAAACCTTTTTCCCAGCAACCTTCTTTCTCTCTGGGTCTGAGGAATTCCATGAACCAGAATAATTGGAATCACACTTTCATTGCCAGGAAAAGTTTAATAGGTTGTTCTTCCTAGCTGTGATGAGAAATGGATTGCAGGATGAACAAAGAATTCAGGTCCAGATTTTGCCTGTTATGTAGCTGGCCGCAAGCCTTCAGAAAAAGGATCATCAGAAGCAGTTGCAGGGATGCATGACAGATGATCTGATTATCTGCATAGGTTGATGTGTCATAGTTTCTACATATCTTTATTCCATCTAGAAGCACAGAATATTCACCAGAAGTCTATATGGGACTTGTGCCTAAAACTATACATTTTACCCATTTTATTATGGAGTGCAATGTATAAATGTCAGTTTTAGTTCATCTTTTTACCTTCAGTTCCTCAAGAGCATTCTGTAATTCATCAGGTGTTTTATAATCAAAATCTCTTTCCAGATATTCTTCCTCAGCTTGTGTTATCCATTCATGCATCTCTGACAAATCTTTTCTGAGACTCACAGTTTTATCCAAACCACCTTTTAAAGCTGCCTTCTTATCATAAGCCTTAAAGAAATAAAAGATTATATGGTACTTAAAGCAAGGGTACTGTACAAACTTGACAACACTTTAGCCTGAAAAGAACCAAATTAAATCCTATACTAACAATACTGCTGTAATTAGACAGATGCTAACACATAATTAGATGGGTATTAATAATAGGTAATGAAGAAAGTATTATGCATGTGTGTATATATATATTTTTTTAGCAAATTATTGCTTTGCAGAATGAGTTTTTAATGGTCCTAGATCAAGAATCTGCACCATATGTTAAGTTCATAAGAAAAAAAAATAAAACTAGAAGACATCATCACCCAAGGATTTCTAAAAGATGTAGGAAAAACAATCACAGCAGACCTTGAAAGTGCATCCAAGGATAAAACCAGAGCTATAAAGTCAGATGACATTCTAACCAGTTTAAATGCAAGTTGATAGAGAATAGGCTGGATAGGGTTTTGAGCAACCTGGTCTAGTGTTAGGCATCCCTGCCCATGGCAGGGGGTTGGAACTAGACGATCCTTAAGGTCTCTTCCAACACAAACCATGTTAAGGTTCTATAATTGCATGATTATTTGAAATTTCTCAGAGAGAACTGCAAAGGTATCTAACTTATTAATATAATCAAAAAAAAAAAAAACAAACATTTAAAACCTTCACATTAGCAGGTGGGAAAAAAATTACAGGACTGGATTAAATAAATGTCTTACAGATTTCAAAGATCAACTTTTTTGGTATATATATTTAGCAGAAAAAATATACAGGTTATATTTTCCATATGTGAAGTGAATAATAATAATAATTATAGAAAATATTAAACCACCCAGAATTTCACTGTTCTGCAACTATACATTAAAAAGGTAGACAAACAAATGAGTAAGTAGAAAAAGGTAAAATTTTAAACTGTCATAAATAAGAATCCAAACACCACCAATGAAACAATAACTTTTAACTTCCTTAATCTGTAAAATTATTTATTAAGAATGTCTTTAATAAAATAAAACAACTATAATTTCCTGTTATGCCAAATTTTTATAAATTTATGTGACCACTGGAGACTAATTCACACACACACACACCCCCACACCATGTGCACATACTCTTAATTCCAAGTTAGTGAATTCTGGAATCTTCACCTTTATTATTTTATTTCATATAGAGTAACGACACAAGAGTACAATGATTTGCAGACCAGTCAGTCTCACCTCTGTGCCTGGCAAAATATTGCAGCAGATTCTCATGGAAGGCATGCTAAGGCACATGAAAAACAACAAGGTGCTTGGTGACAGCCAGCA